>JALLAR010001252.1:0-10315 GCA_036939335.1 Conticribra guillardii
TACGGGTACTTGGATGGGTACGTACGTACGTGCGGCTCGTCCAGGGTCTTCCTGTTATGACACCTGGAGCTAGTGTAATAACGCCGGAGTAAGCTTTCCACCATGTTTAAACCATTACTCTCATTTCCTTCCGCAGATTTTGTATTCGAGAAATGGTTACCACAAGATACATAACAAAACTTTTTTAATTATTTATCACACATCACACAAGAAAATTACATTTAACAATTCTCAATTCACAAGATTATAGACAAATCACTATGTGCCATCATTTTCAATTCCATGAATCTCTTTCTCAATGCAACCAGTGCCCTCTTATGTTCTGGTAGTGCGCTATTAAAGAGATCATTCATCTCTCCCGGATCATTCTTAATGTCAAACAGTTGTTCATAGTGAAAATTAGGCCAGTAGAAATACTTGTAATCCTTTCGAACAAGCGCCTGAGAAGCAGGGATGTAATCTGGATTAGAATGCATTGGATGTTCATAGTAAAACTCTGTCCGCCAAGAAGTCTGAGAGCCAGCGTGATATTTCCCACCTCCATCAGATGCAGGGGGGACAAATTTTCGTCCATCTCTTAAACTAGATGCTTTGCGAAAAGATTGCGCTGCATTCCTTTGCAAGCCGCCATTTCTATACAAAAGGCTCATATCGCGGCCCATCATTGATGGGAGTGGATCTAATCCTGCTGCTCCCAGTATGGTGGTTGCCAAATCAACATTCAATGTAAATTCATCATTTGTCGTCCCAACAAATTCTTTCGACATGCGCGGGTCTTTAATAATCAATGGAACGCGGATGCTCTCTTGATGGGGATACCACTTGTCAGCAAGCCCATGCTCTGCATGAAAATTACCATTATCAGTGGTAAAAATGATGAGCGTATTGTCTAAAACTCCTTGTTCACGGAGAGTGTCAAGTATCACCCCGACGGATGTATCCACCTCTGATGCCATCCTGTAGTAATTCTTCATCATGCTCTGATGCTTCTCAGCCGTATCATACCGCCACTTCCATCGAGTCCTTCCTTCATTATACTCTCCAAAGAAAGGAGGCATTTTTTTCCATGCTTCTTCTGTTGCTGTAACAGGAATCGGTATAGTGTCGTTTTCATACATATGCATGGTCTTATTCATCGGCATATATTGCCTAACATCCCCGTCAACAGCATGTGTTGCAAAGTAAGCAACATTTAGAAAGAAAGGTTTGTCTTTTGGCCGCACCGAAAGAAAACGAAGGGCATCCGCGGTATTTTTTTCCGTGACATGCCACGTCTTGTTTCCTATTTCTCTCCAATGCCATCCATCTTCATCCCTGAAAAAGTGAAAATTGAGATCGCGATCCAGATCCACCCACAACCCTAATTTTCCAGCGTGGCCAACTTGATAGTTCGCCTTTTGTTTCAAAAGAGAGTAAATTGTTTCATTCTGAGGAACTTCAAACTTCATTTCAGTCCCATTGACTGTCCTCCCCCTACCCAACATTTCAAAGTGATGACGGGCGAGGTATTGTCCACTGTACAAAGTTGCCCTAGAAACCCAACAGATGCTCGTTGTCACGCAATTTTCTGTAAATCTTACACCTTCCTTTGCAAGCGCATCGAGGACTGGCGTTTTTACAATGGGGTTTCCTGCGGCACCCAAAGTCTGTGCGAAAATCAAACGCAAAAGCAATAACAAGACGTGGCATTGAATATGAGTTTATCTTTGATTGAACTTTATTCAAATAATGAACTTTATTCAAATAATAATAGTAATAATAATAAGAAAGATTGCATAAAATAGAACTTACATCATGCCGCCAATCATCCGCATAAAATAATACAATATTCATGGACCCCCGTTCCTCCTCGACTTGTTCCTCCAACGCAGGAGTGTCTTCTCCTCCCTCTTGCAGCATCTCGCGATTACTCGCATGGCTCTTGACGTCAAACTTTTGCGCATTATCTGGTAAATTGCTAAACGCCCCTCTTTCCGTCGTTTGCACGGTTGAAAAGTAGGAAGCTTTGTGGACATGCCACAAGAATATCACTAATGTTGCTGCTAGGACTGTGAGCCCGAGGGCGAGTTGAGCTGGCAGCGATGAGGACCTCGCCATGGTGTAGCTACTATTGAATATTGAACACGAGTTTCGGAAGTATTATTCTGTAGTACTACTCGTTGTCTGCCATGTCCGACTCCTCTTCACAACGCAGATATATTATTTGCATGCGCATGAAGGAAGAAACGATTGAAAAGTAAAGTGTCCATGATGTGTCCAGCTGTGTCCAGCGTGATCGAGAGCGAGTGGGGCAACAATAACCTATCCCTCTGTATTTTTTTTTAGCAATCGTGAATAATACCTATATTGCTATTAATTTTTTTATATTTGATATGTAGATAGGAAAATAATAATATGTTTTTAAGAATAAATAAAGGTAAAATGCACGGCGGCCCCGCGCGGGCCGTGCCGAGCGACGAGACTCCGCATGCAAATCAACGCTCGACGGGATCTATCCACTGCATAATATTATTATCATAATATCGTAGTAGACAATAGACAACCACTCACAAAATAATTTCATAACACCAATATCATTCCCTCATACCTCTTGCTTGAATGGCCAGCCTTTCCCATTCCCCTCCACCCTCCTCCGACGCAAAAAATGCCAACAATGACAACAGTGGCAGATCTAGTCGGAGTGGCACCATTGGCGGCGGCGCCGATGATGACAATGAAGAGGGAGAACCGCCGTATTGTAGGAGTAATAGTTTCATTGTCGCGCGCCCAAATAATAATACCAGGTTGTCTTCCAATTCTTTTGGACTGCAATTCATGACAGCTGCTGTTGATGTTGTATCGAAAGATTATGAATGGATCAAGGGCGATGGCCGTCAACGCCGTCGTCGTGACAGTCGCTTGGCAGGTCGACGCATGGTCAACGTCTCGTCGCGGTTTCTCGTCATTGCCACCGCCGTTTTGGCAGTCTTACTTGGCCGTTGCTCGGCGGATATTATTTCAATTGTTGGAATGAATCATGACAATGTCGAACATAGTCCGATTGTGCTCCCTGTCGAATCTCATGGAGTTCGTGGTGCCGGTAACAGCGGCGCCGTTGATGGAATTTCCAACTCGTTCCAATTGGAAACACAATTGCAAACCCATGATAACGATGGTGGCGTGCTCTCAAATTCAAAATCCTGCGATTATGAATGTTGTAGGATGTCATTCATGGATATTATGGGAGAACACGATTATTCATTCTCAATGCAATCCGAATCAAACCAATTGCGCGGAAAACAATGGATCAACTCGGACGCGAGAATGTTGCAATCCGTGGACACCGAGGTCAATAATAACCCTAACCCATGCCCTTCCAACGGAACTGGGACTGACGATGAAGAAGTGGAAGACAAGAGCGGCGGCCTCCCCAAGAGTGTGCAATACATCCTAATCATCGTTTTAGTTTTGTTTTCCGCCCTATTTTCCGGCTTGACATTGGGTCTCATGTCGCTCGATCCCAGTGGATTAGAAATCGTAATGGCCAATTCCGATGATCCTCGCATGGCAAGTGCTGCCAAAGCCATTTATCCCATTCGTCTCAATGGCAATCTGCTGTTGTGCACTTTGCTCTTGGGAAATGTCGGAGTGAACTCGCTTTTATCCATTATCATGGCAGATTTGTCCAATGGTCTGGTTGGTTTCTTGGTATCGACTTCGGTGATTGTGTTATTTGGTGAAATTGCCCCGCAGGCGTTTTGTTCTCGGTATGCTTTGCAAGTGGGAGAAAAAACTGTTCCAATTGTAAAGATTGTCATGTTCCTCCTTTACCCCCTTACGAAACCACTTTCGATGGTATTGAACAAGGTGTTGGGACATGAACTTGGGATTACGTATTCGGCTTCTGAAATGGCCAAGCTTATTGAAATGCATGTGCAACAGGGACATTTTCAGAGCGACACTGGTGCTGCCATGACTGGTGCCCTAAGATATCGCAGCGTTTCTGTGAGAGAGGCAATGACTCCTCTTATCAATACGTTTATGCTCAGTGCCGATGAACGCCTTGGGTTCGATACTGTGGCAAAGATATTCAAAACTGGATATTCGCGCATTCCTGTCTACGAGGTGACCAAAAGTAATGTGATTGGGCTGCTCTTCGTCAAGGACCTCATCTTCTTGGATCCAGAAGACGAAATCCCCGTAAAGAACTTTGTGCAAATTTTTGGTCGTGGGCTTCATATTGTGTGGCCGGATGACAAGTTGGGTGAAGTTCTCAAGTTACTGAAAAGTGGAAGGAGCCACATGGCACTTGTTCGTGATGTGAATGATGGTGACGGGACACTAGATCCTTATTATGAAATTAAAGGCATTATTACGCTGGAAGACATCATTGAAATCATTATCGGAGATGAAATTGTGGATGAAACCGACGAGTTGATAGATGTCAATAATCCTGATTCACTTGTTCAAAGAAGTGACATGGGCATGTACATTGACGGTGCGTTGAGCGGAAGAGATAATATCGACAATGATGATAGCGAAGCGCAAGTTGTCAGTGGTGGAGCCAGTGATCGTTTTTCCTCCCGAGGTGTTGACTGGGAGGCTCGTCTTCGCCTGCTTGACGAGCGGCTTGTCGACGAACACCTAAGCACAGATGAGGTTCGTGCGGTGGCTGCTCATCTCAAGACAAATTATGCGAAAGCTGTGGAGCTGATATCGGACAAACAGCTGAAAGAATTGCTTGCATCGGTTGCTGTCACAGAGCTTTGTCCTGCTTTATCATGCGCGACGGTAGAAGGCGATGACGATGAGGAACATTGTGGAGTGCCTACTGATCACACAGAACTATTGTACAAGCGCGGTGTAGCGGCTGATTTCTGCACTGTTGTTCTTTCGGGCAAGGTCACAGTCATGTCTGGAGCTGATAAATTTCGCTCAGATGTATCAAATTGGGGCGTTCTTGCGACTCGTGCACTGACAGATGCTTCTTATGTCCCTGATTTTACTTCATGGGTTGTCCCCAACCCCAATGGAACCGGAGGTTGTCGCTTCGTCAAATTAGATCGAAAATCATTCTTTGAGGCGGTTGATAATACGGCATTGGAAAAGACTGGTCACGATTCTGACGTATCCCCATCTGTCAAGCGTGCCAACGCGGAATTCACTGCTACCATCAAGACACTTGACAGCACACCAGTACTTGTAAAGCGCAAAAGTACAAGAGACTCTGTTGGCCCAAAGGATAACTCCAATAGACCTCCCAGTCAAGTAGATGGCGACACACCTCCATCTCCTAATCAGTCGGGAAAGACTCCAATTGATGAAACTTCTCCTCAGCCAAATACTCAAATACCAGGAGACACTAGCCCTCCCAAATCAGGTTATGTAATGGACAAAGATCAGAAAGAAATACATTCTCGCCGTAGCAAGCTTCTGAAGGCATTCATGCGCGCTAAGACCAATAGCAGTCTTGATAAATAAATACAATTTTTACGGGTGAATATCCCAGTTTTTGAGTTGTAAATCAGCTGGATAGTGTGTTCATCAAACACTGATAAATTGATGCTTCTTCAGACATTTTCCCCACTATCATATAGTAGTTCGCCATCCTCTGGTATTACTTCTTCTAATGTAGGTTTCTGGATAATTACTTTTACCTACGTTTATAGGGAATATAACACAGTTTGTTTCTTTGTTTCAGCTGGGTAATAGTTCATTGATTAAAGACTGATAAATCGATGCTTCTTTAGCCATCTCCACCACAGTTCTATCATGTTGTTCACCATCATTTGGTGCTACTCTTAATTTGTGTTTCTGAATAATTTCTTTTTTGTAAGAACTTTGGTTACCTAAAATGTAGAGAATGCAACAAAGTTTATTTCATTGTAAATCAGCTGGGTACTGATCAAAGACCGATAACTTGATGCTTCTTCAGCGTCTCCACCACAGTTCTATCCCCTCATTCAGCATCATCTAGCACTTCCAATTTGGGTTTCTGAATAGTTATTTATATGTTGCAACATTGATAATCTCAATTTCGAGAATGTAACAGCAGCTCATTTTGTTGTAAGTTGTTAATCAGCTGGTTAGTTGGCTCATTAAAGACTGATAAATTGATGCTTCTTCAGCCATCTCCTCTACAGTTCTATCTCGTCGTTCAGCATCATCTGGCACTTCCAATTTGGGTTTCTTCTGCGATAATTCATCCCTAGGAGCCCATTCTTCCAATTTATCATAAATATCATCATTGCGTTTTAAATCACCGCAGTACCTTGGTAGAATGTGTACATGCACATGTGGTACACTCTGTCCAGCTCCTTCCCCGTCTTGCACTGCAACATTAAAAGCATCGCATTTGTATTGTTGCTTCAAGACACTCTGAACTTTTCGCACTGTTCGCCAAAGATCATCATATTCAGCATCTTCTAAATCAGATAGAAGTGGGGCAACACGATTCGATACAACAAGAACATGGCCTGGCAATGACGAATTTGAGAGAGTTTTTGGCGGATTGTAAACAGTAGACTAAATAATTATTTAATACTAACCTGGAATCAGAGGCCGCAAATTGACCATGGCAAAGCTATGTGCAGATTTGTGAAATATTTGACTGGGTGCAATTTTGAACCTCCCAAAAAGTTGGTGCACGGCCGAATTCATATTTTCTTCGGCTATGATGTTTTTGGCATCAGTGCTCATTTTAAATGTGCCCTGCACAATTTTAGCAGCACTAATACGACTGAAGAAAGACGGCCTACCAAATGCCAAAGCACTTTGGAGATGTACTATGCAATAGAACGTCAGAATCAACGATAAGAATGATGTGCAACGCCGCAGCATGATAATTAGATCTCTCTCTCTCTCTGGAGAGAAGACAAGCGTGAATTGATAATTATTGATGTTCTCATCTTTTTTCACGCGCTTTTATTCATACTACCATGCGGATGCGTGATGGATTATGTTGTTGAACGCCCGTCCAATGTCAGTGGCGAATCGAGTCCAAAATCCAACAAAATTAGGAATCTGGAATCCTTTCTCATCACTTTTTGTGCTTTTTGAATGAAAAATCGGGCCAAGTTGAGGATATCCTTTCTACACATTCCTACGTAAAAATCAATAGATGAAAAGTATGATACGTCACATGGCATGGGTTCGTTGCCATCGCTTGTCCACTGTCGGTCCGCCTCCGAGCTACCGCTGCACGCGCATCAAGAACCCGCTGTACGATGTAGTACGATACGCACCGCGTGCCTTCGTTCACCCTTCACCAACAACACCACTTTACAGCACAAAACACTGTCACCATGGCGCCCCTTCGTACCCTCGCTGCTCTCTTCATCTGCGCCAACTCTGTTTCGGCGTTCGCTCCCTCCACCTCAATTGTCTCCAAGACTGTTTCCAGGTGCGTTGATTTAGCCTTGCTGCTGAATTTTTGAAGCGAACCATTTGGTTTGTTTTAACGTTGTAGAAGATTACCGTTTTCATATCGCGACAATCGTCGATGCCTCTGATGAACTAGGATGATGTCCTCCACCCACCCTTTTCCGCAATGAAATCTGACTCTCTCCCATATCTTCCTGTTTCCCACATGCTCAATTAATGTTCCCAATTTGACGTGATTCTTCTCGTACATCAGGCCCCAGACCGCTGTTGCCAGTTCTGTCTTTGATGATGCCGTAAAGGACTGGGGTGAGGAATACCCCCAATTCGCCACATGGGGATGGGGACCCTCCACCCAGGCCGAAATCTGGAACGGCCGTCACGCCATGTTCGGATGGGTTGTCATGTGCGCCTGCGCTTACGCCAAGGGACACGGCATCATCCCCGATGCCGACCAGGCCCTCAACCTTAAGGAATGGGGAACCCTCTCCACCATCTCAGGAAAGGAGACCATCACCAACGAGCGTGCCATCATCCTTATCGCCAATGTCCACGCCTTCTTCGTTGGAGTTTGCGCCACCATCTCCCCCCTTCCATTTTCTGACACCCTCCTCCTCGACCCCAACCACCCTATGTACGAATGGCAAGTGGAGAGGAACTCCAAGCTCGGAGGAGTTATGCCCAACCTTGGAAAGATGGGAGTCACACCTGAGGCTGAACTTGCCAACGGACGTATGGCCATGATGGGAATTATCACATGCCTTGCTTACTCTGGAATCCAAGGACAAAGCATGATTGATACCATCAACCAATGGGTTGGAGGTGCTTACTTCTAAGCATTGAAACTGCCCTTTTCATGCTCCACATCGCATGGTGCTGTTTTAACCCGATGCCAATGAGAACTCGTGGTGGTGAGATCCGACCACGATGTGGGCATGATTACTCACATGTCTTGAATTTTGTGTAGGTGATTTATCCTTTCACACGATAAGAGAATTTCACTTAATGATAGGCAAGGATTCAGCTGGCTCTAGCAGGATTGTCAGCTTTCCATTCCAATAATAGGAACTGAATCCGGTGATCTCACAAAACGCAGCTTCTTAAGTTCCAGAGTAATAATTATCTAAACATTGAGATTCACCAAAAAATGCGTTAAATGCCAACTCTTTTCTATGCCTTTATTAAATGTACTTTTTTATATACCTTGAAGTAAAGATGTATTCGGGATTCAGTTGCACCATAGTAAGAGCACTGCTTCTCAGGAAGCCAGCTTAGTTTTCACCAATGCTTCGAGCATCCACCTGCGTCTTGCCGGCCTTCGCCAGCACTCACTCTTTGGAAACCATCATCCAACCTGCAAAAGCAAAGATATTAACCAACTTCATAACTCCCACCAAAACCAACAACAACAGTAGTCCAAGCTCACTTCCATCCCTATCAAAAATTACTTTCTTCTACCCACCACCTGATATGCCAATCCTGGACAACCACTATAATTCAACCTTTCAACTAGTACTAACCCGTAATCCAGCTCACAACCTAGGGAGACTGTCAAATTCGGATTCTTATTCATTCCGTTCACATTAGATCAAGAAACTGTCATCACAGCAAAATTTTTTCCACGGCAAAAAAATTCATCGATCACAAAGTTTTTTATGCAATGACTTTAGAGGGACAACACATATCATGTTTAATATTTAGTTGTATTATTCACCATCATAATAATATGACTACAATGCCATTCATGACAATGAATGCTGCTGCTTAATTCTCAAAATAATTACTATGTATACAAATGGAGACCCAGCAAAGTTGCTTTGAGAGACAAATTTTTGTGAGTCATGTCTTGGGGATAAATTACTCCTATGAATTCTTGCTGAAGCTGAAGGCCATCATATTTTTACTTGCATTAATTTGCCTTCATAATTAGAGGGCTGCTCAAAAATGGCAGGGAAATTGGACTTGTTTCAATGCCTGTTGCTTTGGCATCAGTTGCAGTGGTTGCATTGCAATGGTGGAAAAAAGTTCGGCTCAACCTGAAACTGAAAAGGATGGATTACCAGGATTGTTGCTTCAAGATTTGGCCAGTGCTGGCCAGTAAGCTGGCACTAAATGCATTGGATATAATGCTATTTTACAGAATCCAATTTGAGAGAATTGAGCAAGAAACAAGCTACAGCAAGAGACAATAAGAGAGTTGTAACTCAAAGAACCAAACCCAAAATCTGTGCGCAGTGATATAATGTGGGTAATAATATTACTGGCTGCCACAAAACAACCAACATATGTGTCACAATTCTTTTACACTAACTAATGGCCATCCCAACTTACACTTATGCCAAATTATGCTACCTCTAACTTAAAAAAATACCAAAATATTAATCATGAACTTGCATAATTCACAAGTTCAAGTAAAGGGGAAGCACATTTTCATTTAATGCAATGACTTTGGTTTATTGTATTATAGAACCACTACTAATCTTCAATGTTAGCAATGATTCAATTATAGTCAGTTCAGTTATTGTTACCCCCAAATTATCCCATTAGTTCTTCTGAAATACATAAAAACATGTTGTAGATATGAGAATAAATAATGTTCTTCTACTGAGTGCATTATGTTAGCAGTTAGAAATTGCATGCACTAAGCACACGAACACAAACCCAACAACAATGAAACCAATAACTAGCATCATATAATCTGCTGCTGTTTGGAAAAAGTCCATCAAGACTTCATGATGAGTTGGAAGGCAACTGATTGGGACAGATGAAAGGTATCTGAGACTAAGGTATGGATGATTTGACATTACGTGGACATTTTGGTTTTGTTTCATGACACACGAAACCCGAGCAAAAATAATACAACACAACCAGCAAGCAAAATACAGTGAACAAGACAAAAAAATTATGGCTAAAGACTAAATTTGGTGTCGAGCGTGATTTATTTAAGACTGTCTAC
>JALLAR010001253.1:0-10304 GCA_036939335.1 Conticribra guillardii
CGGATAGGTTTGCGACTGCACCGGCAGTTTTGCGAAAAAAACCTAAAAATCACGGTCTGTCCGTACTTCTCGTACCTAAACGGCCGGATAGGTTTCAACGACTGCAAGCAGTCTAATAGTACCATAGATAGGTGGTATTATCGTACGATAATAATATTTTGAGATAATATTATGAGTTTAAAGTGGGAACATTTTCACAATCAACACCCATGGCGCCGCAAACCATCGCTCAGCAGCGTGCAATGGCATATGCTCCCAAACCATTCGCCGCCCTATCCTTCTTGTCAGCTGCGTATGTTCTTTATTATATCATTTACAAAAGGCCGCAAAAACGAAAACGATTGTACCATCGCCTCGTTCTTGCTTTGAATATGAGCCTCCTTCTTCAATCGTTTTCAATGTTTTGGGGGGAATGGGTGCGTGCCACATGATGTCTAATGGGATGTGCGTGTTGTAGATATGATAGAGATTGTCTAATAAATATTTTATTTTATCTGATTTTTCTCGAATTTTGCAGGCTGTACCCGAAGGTACCGATGGATATTACATCGCGTCAGGGACGGTGCAAACTTGCACTGCGCAGGGATTTTTGCTTATAATGTTCACCTTGACAGTGGCGATTTATGTTGCATCATTGAGCATATGTTCCTACTTGTCCATAAAGTACAAATTCAATGAGGAGAAGTACAAATGGATTGAGAAATGGATGCATATTGCTGCACTCTCCCTTCCTTTTGCGTTTGCCACAACGACGGCTGCCATGGAGAATATAAATCCAAACGCGGGTGGTTGTTTTATTGCTTCTTATCCGCAGAGGTGCAATACAAACCCCGATGTGCCATGCGTAAGGGGAGGAGGAAAAATTAAGCTGGTGTCATTAATTTTTGGGCTTGGCCAAGTTTTGATTTGTTTCGTTATCCCGCCATCTGCAATGATTTCTGTGTGCGTCTTGATTCGAAAAGCGCGGGATGAACTTGTAACTTCTACGGGCATGAAGCATGTGATCGAGTGTGCTCGAAAGCAAATGATGCACGATGTAATGGTTCAGATTTCATTGTACCTCCTTTCATTTTGGTCCACGTACATATTAAATGTGGTTCATTTTGTGATTCGGATTGTCACTAGGAACATAGTTTACAACTTGATCATTTGTGGCAATATATTATTCGCCTCGCAAGGAATTATTTTCGCGATGGTTTATTTCCAGCTTCAGAACATGGCAAAATCAGCACAATGTGAACAAAGTGTAACAGAAGCGACAAACTGTGATGGTCGCAAGCGCCTAACTGACGTTCATAAGATTCGATTGAGAGCTGCACAAAACAAACTTGATAGAAAATCAAGGATAACAACCACAAAGGTCAGATTTAGTATATTCGATGGAACTCCTTCCCATGATAGTCCCTGGGCGAAATACTTGGAAGAGGATTATGATGATGACGAAGAAGAAGATGAAGAAGGGGAAGATTTCATGCAAGAGGACAAGTTTGTGGAGGAAGATGTCAGTATTGAGCACTAACTTTCTGCAGTAATGCATTACCCTGACTTCTAGTGAGAGCAGTTGGTTCGTTGAAAGAAAAAGTGTATATAAGAGAGTTGCACCAGCTGCTAATTCGTTAAACATCAGGTTCTTTCTTCTACGGGACTGATGGGTTACTGTCATCCTTTGTTGATCTGGGGCCTTTACAACACGCAAAGGACATTTCAATTGTCGTGTCCCAGGAGAGCAGATTGGAAGGTCAATCGTCCAAAGATCAACTAGATAACTAGTACTGTTCAAGGGATTTTTGTGGCCTGCAAAAATATTTGCTTTGAATTACATGTTTAGCTGCAGTGTAAGTTGTTGCGTGTGCCAGTGTAATTCCATGCATCATATGGAGTGTATTTTTTATTTAAAATGTAACAACAAATGATAGTGATTCTAAATTGAGATGTTTATTATGCATGTCAGTTGAACAATGGAATTAATGGTTTGCTTCGATAAGGCGCTTTTGATAATACAATGTTTTAATTGATTTCCGACCAAGAGTGAACATGATTCTTGGCGTCATTTCTTCACTGCTGCGATGGACTGCCTTCTTTTGGTGGCCTTTTCTCTTCTAGCGCAAACTTCTTTTGAGTGATCCACAAGGCGAGAGAATTCAAGCAGAACACCAAATATTGTGCACGCCTAAAAGTTATGAATCAAAAAGAAAAAAACGGTTAGACTACACAACACCAAGTCAATAAATGAATGCGAAATGTATCCCCACCTTGGTATTTGTGTCTTCTGCAAAGAATGTGCATAAACATGCAACACGTTGTTCCACGTGTTTGAATAGAGTCACTATGTTGACTAATTCATTTGTTGCATGCTGAAGAAAGGGGACAAGCTTGTTAAGATACTGCTTCGAACATTTACACATTGCACTACTTTCTTGGTATTCTGCTTCGGACTCTGCTTTGATGGCGCGATCAATGTTACTAGCTCCGGCCTCTAGTTCCCGTAACGTTGATCGAAAATCGTCTAGATCAAACCTCATCGCGTCGCGGACAATTGGCATATCAGTCCAAAAATCTTCGAATCCTAAGTTGTTGCATATCGCTGTTGACACCACGTGATCCAGAACGGTAATTTTTCCATCACTTCCTTTCTTCTTTGCGGTTTTTATTAATGAATCTTTGTGTTGATTGGAATAAGGTATGACAGGGTGAAAATATAGATGTTGGTGAGATCAAAGATGGATGGGATGAACTAACAGTAAGCAAAGAGAAATGCGAGTAAGCAAAGAGAGATGCTGAACTAAGAGCTCATCTTGGCTTGCGCCAGACTTGTTCGCCAAGACTCGCCACTCCACCCACCTAGAGTTATTCCGATTGCTTTTGGCTTTCCTCTGCTTTCGTTCATCAAATTACCGATGGCCAACAATCGTTTTAGTAGTCCCGCCAATTTATTGCTTCCCATAACCTCGTCGCATGCTGACGCCAACACATGCAGAGAAGACGATAAAGCTTTTGTCTGTTCGTCAAACTGCAGTGAGTATTTGAAAGAGGATAATTTTTGTTGAAATCTATCAATTTTCATCACAGCAAGAAAGAAAAGCTCTGCCCGTCCTAGTCCAACTGTTTGAACATTGCAATTTTTGAGCCTGGAATCGGAAACATTAAATGCATCGTTCATTAGAGCCCTAATTGAACACGCATGAATATCGCAATCGCACCAAAACTCACCTTTTTAATTCGTCCGGTGTCGGCAACAACAGTTGCATGTTTGAAAGCTGTTCAGCGTTTAGGTTTTCCCGATCCAGCGACGCTACGGCGAAACACAGTGAGTCATAGCTATCAAATTTTCTAAACTGAGCTAGGGAAATTGCAATATTGTTTGCCCTTTTCGGGTCAATGAGAGAAGTCTTTTTCTTGTTGCTGGCACTCTTGATGAGTGTTTTTTTGTGCCCTGCAGCCGGGACTTTATTAATTGGCGATGCAGAGAAAAGACTCTCTAATTTCTCTATCTCAGACTGAAGAATATCTTCATCGGGTGTCTTTGCCCAAAGGGAATTGTGTATTCTTTGTTCTGGGACAGTATTCCAATGAATCTTTTGCATGGCCTTACTTGCTCGTCGCCTCTCCCTAGGCACAGGTGGCATGGGAAAAGATTTCGGGGCTGAATCTGATGCACTAGTGCCAAATACTTCGTTGAACATCTCGATTTTATTTTTGTCGACACCGTCAGTGCTCATTTTCATTTTTACGGCCGAGAGAGGAATTCCAACAGCTTTCATTTTCATGTATTTTGCAATGGATTGATCGAGTTGCATTTCTTTCTTGAGATCTTCTTTTGAAGGTGCAATTTGCTGCTCTGCCGTCTTGCTTGGTGGGAGTGGAAGTGAGTTATTTGGTATTTTTAAGCCATTTGCAATCTTGAAAAGGTGTACTTTTGATTCGTCCACGCCTTCTTGTGCCATTTTGTGTAATATGGCCGAGAAAGGAATTCCAACAGCTTTCATTTTCAAATATTTTGCTAAGGGGTCCTTTTTGGCATTGGTTGGAGGTTCGGGTGTTCCTGTCTTCGGTGCTTCTTCATTTGATATCGTATCTTCGCCTTGTTTGCGGTTTGATAATTCCTCAAAATGTTTCATCTCCTTGTCAGATATCCCCTCCTGTTTCATTGCATGGCAAACAGAAGAGAGTGGCACGCCCACTGCTAACATTTTTCTATACTTTGCAAAATTTTGATCTCTCGATGGTTTCTGTGGGCTTTTGTCACTTGTGTGTGATTCTTGTTCTTGTTCTGTGATATATTGTTGTGATAGTGGTGTCGTATTGTTATTGCGATTGTTTGCAAGCGAAGCGGCTAGTGGAGTGTTCTCAATTTTCGAAATAGATTCTTTTAGCTTCTTTGTGGTTTCAGTCATGATGTTTGCATTGAGGCCTGATGTAGAACAATCGTGATTCGGTGGAGGTGGCGTCATTTTTGACTCTGGTAAGTGAATTGAGCACTTGGTAGCAGTTTCTATTTCAAATGAATTGCATGCAACTTCTGCTGCGGTGTGTTGGATCGTGGAGCTGATGTCCGAATCGGTTGGATGCTGGTTAATAGTGGATCTTTTCTCGTCTTGCTCTCGATTTACTTCTGTAATTGAGCACTTGGTAGCAGTTTCTATTTCAAATGAATTGCATGCAACTTCTGCTGCGGTGTGTTGGATCGTGGAGCTGATGTCCGAATCGGTTGGATGCTGGTTAATAGTGGATCTTTTCTCGTCTTGCTCTCGATTTACTTCTGTGTTGATATTACTCGATCCTAAAGCACTGCTTGGGACTTGATGTGGGGCAATCCTTTCGTGATTTGATTGTCCACAAACATGCATGGTCTCATTTGTTTTGCGGTTCGTTTCTGGTTCAGTGTGATGATTAGAAGTCGATACTTGTGGTGCACAATATAATGACAACGACGCATTTACTGGAGACATTACATTTTCTCTCGGATCTTCCCACGTACTGACATCCTTGTTGATATTGTAGAAATATTGGTGACCATCCTCGGCGAACCCTATCATCCACTGCTCATTGCAATAAGTGAATTCCCCTTCGTCATAACTTGTATGCTGGTGAAAATTATTCCCCAGTATTTGTGGTCCATAATGATATGATGAAGAAAATCCCATAGAACTGGGATAACTCTGTTGCAGAAATTGATGTCCAATCTGGTTATTTGGAACAGACCAACGGATTCCGCCATCGACATGATGCGATTGCTGCGAGTGGAGAAGATGCCCTGGTGGTGGTGAGCAGTGTTCTAGTCTTGTAGAACTTCTAGCTCTATCATAGTATTGAGATTGTTGAATAAAACGAATCTCTGTTGCATCATCATCGTTGTCGTAGTAGTCATCGGCATCGACCCAATGATGTGATGCGGCATGTTTTGGCGGCGGTGATAGGATATATGTATTGAGCCCATTGAACATGTCACTCCCGCTCAGACTAAGACTGTCACAATCGTCGTCAAAATCCAAATTTACTTCTGAATCTTGGCCAAGATCCGGAGTGTCATATTCAAGCAATAGCTTTGCAATTTTTTTGTTGCCAAGCCTTGCCAAGTCGTGAGCATTTGAGCCGTCTGCTGCCTCTGCGGCTACATCTGCTCCCGCTTGGAGAAGGATCTCTGCGCATTCCATTTTATTTGATCGCACTGCAAGATGGAGACAAGTGTATCCATCATCTTGTCTGACATCTATCCATTCATCGGCCCCGGAATCAATAGCATATGCTAAGCATGATGTATGACCTGCTTGTGCAGCGCAATGAAGACATGTCCTGCCGCGTCCATCCACTAGGCCAACATCGGCACCATATTGCAAGAGGATTTTCATTATTTGTACATTATTTGTACGAGCAGCGACATGGATAGGAGCCTCTCCGTTGTCGTCCACGTGGTTGGAAATGATTTTATCGCTGCCACTTGGTTCAGCAGTTTCCAAAAGTAAGTGTAGCTGTGCGAATAGGTTAGTTTGAGATAATTCATAACAGCAAGTGTTCAAAACTTATTTTGTTCTTACAATATTTGCGTGTCCCGAAGATACTGCAACTTGTAGTGCGGTCTGGCCAAATTCTGGATGAGGATCATTCAATGCGTGGTATTGGTGCAGTGCCAATCGAGCCACGTCGTAAAGCCCAAGTCTGCAGGCTACTAGTAAGACTGTATCGCCTGTAGTTGTGTCGATAAAATCTACCGGGCATCCGTGATCAAAGTACCAGCAAAGTGTCTCCGTATCGCCAGACGTCGTAGCCTCGAATAATAATTTGCTATGCAAATCAGGGTCCCATTGTTTGGCCATTCTTCTTATGAAATGGATTCCCGTTTGTGCTCTCTGATAGCGTTCCAATAAAGATTGGAGAGATTTAATCCATAAATTAGCTGTCTCGGAATCTCTGCCTCGTATGTTACCTCCTGCCGGTGAATAGTACAAGTCTAAAGACCTCTTGCTGCTAAGAATTGAAAAGCAGCATGACTCATGCGGAATAGTGGTCCTTCCATTTTTTGCTATAAAAGCACGAAAGGCGTCTGTTTTGATGCCTGAAACAATTTTGACAATATCCTCAAGCAACATTTCATGTCCGTTGCGTTTGTTTGTAGAATTTAATTTTGGGTCGCCCCAAATGAGTGTGAGTGGAGAGGCAGCTTTTACTACATGAAACTTATTGGTAGAAATGCCATTCCTATCAACAACAGCAATTTCTACCCATGGTTCGTTACTATCTTTTGTCCCATAAAATTTCGCTGGTTTGAGCCGCAAATAGCATTTTTTTGTTGCACCAAAGGTGTGAAAGGGGACTTTGTAAAGTCCATCAGTTCCTCCCCAAAGGATGCTTGGAACTAAGAAAGGTGCGTGTGGTCTACTAGTTGGCTTTGGCATTGATACTACGGTACTACTTTTTCTATGAAAGAGTCTATGACAATTATTATGATCGTGTTTTAAATTTTAAACTTCGATTCTTACTGAGTACGATACTATTTGGATGTAGGTAGTTTAGATGGCATTCTTACTGCGTTCGACCACGCCGTCTTCACTGAATCATCAATAGCAATAGTGGACATGTTGCCACCTGTGTTGACGGGATTTCGTGACCAGGTTATGGATCAGCTAATGGATGATGCTTCTGTAGCTCTCTATGCAATGTACAGACGTTCCCTAGTAAATTTATTACCTACATTTTCCCAAACTGTTGGCCGCAATGAATTAAATGCAATGCTTGATGCAAACAAGGAATGTGTTAAAAGCGACATTAGGGGGGTGGTTAACTTTCATGACCTGTTCAGAAGAGATGAAGCAACTGGTTCTAATAAATGCGGAGATGTTGCCAACAATTTACAAATTAATCAATGCAAGCTCTGTTGAAGTCAACAATGATGGTGTGCCAATCTTGAATGCCACGATCAATCCCCCTGTGCTTGATAGGTATGGTTTCCGGGTCGGCGATTATAATTATGGTTTAGTTCTAACCATTACATCATGGCAGCTGGATGGAATATTGCTGATCATAGATGCATTATAAAGTTATAAAATATATATCATGTAAAAAAGATAAAATTAGACTGATGTCCCAATACATCTTGGACAATACTTTCGTGTCTTGGTTTCTTGTTTGATTTATTGTTATCACAAAATTGATCACGCTTGACTATTTTGCTTCGAATATTGAGATAGTGAACAAGACGTTTTTTGTTTTTCCAACTGACTCTTCTACTGAAGATATCAGGAGCGGCATCATTGCTCACTTTGTAAATATTTTTGGCACCGTTTTCATCACGATCTTTATACCTGCATGATTTGCATTCAACAGACCCGCAATATAACAATCCACAAATATTTTTTCGATTATTGATGCGAACAGAATGGGTTCTTTCATTGCACTCGAAACAAACTTGAGACGTTCTAAATTCATTGACCTCAACCACAGCGCTAACAAAACGGTGAATAGTAGACTTGGTCCGAATAGTTGGTGCAGAATGCTTGCAGCCTCTCATCGTTGAATTCACATGTGCTCCACCATAATACATGTGGATTTTTGTTGACATGCCATCCACATGACAAATTTGCCAAAGCTTTTTATCTAGAAAGGATGCCGATTTGATTTTATGCCGGAGGCGCATGGATTTACACCGATTCTGACTTTTTTACAAAACTGAAGGTATATTGACTTTGCATTCAATAACTCATCGTTGATCTTCATGATCGTGGTTGAATCTATGCATAACTGAATCTGAATATGCTCCATGATAGGTTCAATACTTGATGATCGGATGTCAATTTGGAGAGTGTGGCATGAAATGTTTCCAATGCTCCCAGGCGCTTTTCCACTTTTCGTTTGTTGTAGTCGGTTTTGATGTAATGTTGGTATTTGCCATTTGTAACTCGATGGCCCATATTTTTGTTTGTCGCAGGATCTTGTAGAATCTGGCCTGTTACCACATCCATTGGCATTGTGAACAATAAATTATGCAGGCCTGGGTCTGCAGAAATTGGAAGTGCTTCACCTAAAATAAAATATTAATTTTATCCAAAACAAGAATTGAGTATCTGAATATAATAAAAATAGTACAAACATAAATACTTACCATTCATTTCTAATTCTTGCAATTGGTCGCGCCAATTTGTCGAAATGATGGCATGGTTGTTTTCTCCCGCTAAAATATCTTCTTCTGTATTCAAATCAGTCGTCTTGTAAACTATTGGAGCATTCTTTTTCTTGTAACACTTTATATACAAGAAATGAGCACTTACACCATCAGTTTGTAGACTGAATTGAAACTTCCGTTTGCAAGTATCATTGTCTGTTTTGCCAAATAGTTTTATTTTGGTGTGATCTTGATCTGGATTGGTGGCAGGATTTGCTAGCGAAAAAAATGCATGAATACATCAAAACAAACACGATAATCGTCATGATTCTGAGACCTTGCACGATTGAGGTGTATCTCTTTGAATTTATCATGAAATGGATACCCCATTTCCATTGCAACTGCATAGAGCTGATATGCATCAAAGTGTAAAAATTGAGCTTGAATGCCAAACTGCAGAAATAATAGAGGAAGCTTTTTTTTCGTTTTGTTCTTGAATCTTCAGAACATGGTGAAATAATAACACCGCATTTGCCCGGTTCTTATCAATCCACCAATAATCAACAAAGCCTGGTTTTAGTTTCTTGTAATTCTTTTTGCGTCCCATATTTCTAATCTTTGTTACGATTTCAATGTATTTTACGTAGGATAAATCAAGACCAAGTATCTCATCATGCACAAACTTGATGATTGTCACAGTTTTGATAGTAGCTGTCAAGATGCAATCCCAAACAAAATAATGGCCCAAAATTTGACGAGTAAGGCAAGTTTCAACCGCTCTGGTAGTGTCATCATTGTGTAGTTCAAAATCATTTGAAGAAGTGAAGTGGCAAATGAGTATCAAAAGAAATTTCTTGAATTTGGACCCCAGCATGTTGCCGAAACATGTATTGATCCAATCGTAAGACATATTGAAGTTTCCCATCACTCTTGGCTCTTTATTCGTACCGGCATACTTCATTGGGATACTGATTTCCTTGTGGAGCTGTTTGCAAGAGCCGATGGCATCGTTCATGTGCTTTCCCCATTTTTGTCTATTACTATCTTTTGCATAGACTTTTGCGATTTGATAGTAGAAACCTGTCCCACCCAACAACTCATTTGTTTCGTTGATCATGGTTTGGCATACTGTCTCATCAGTTTCATTCTGTACATCATTACAAAATACAGTGAGTTGCACCTGTCCAATTTGTCCAGTCAGAAACATTGCCTTCGAGATAACATCCACCCGAAGGTTGATTTCTTGGAGAAGTTTCTTTGCACGTTGGGTTGATTTGACATGGCAAATGGAGACTTCTTGATAAGAGGAATCAGCGGAAGGCATTTGACATGAAACTTTCCCTCATGGTTCAGAATTTTTGTGTGGTTGTTGCCTTGTAATGATTCGGTGTGGCGCACCCGCTCCTCGTCCTTCTTTTTCAGAATTGCTTCGGCACTCAGAATAGATAGAAGATGTGATGGCGATGGCAGAGATTGAAAATGAGAATACTAAGCAAAAATACTGTCATTTTTCTGATGTCGGAGTGAAATTTTAAATTAATATGGGCATGCCAATGATTTGATCTGTTGTTGTTGCTGGTGTTGATATCTTTGTTATTGTCGTCGTCATTGTCGTTGTCATTGTTATTGTTGTTGTTATTGTTGTTATTGTTTTTGTTATTGTTATTGTTATTGTTATTGTTATTGTTGTTGTTGTTGTTGTTGTTGT
>JALLAR010001254.1:0-10000 GCA_036939335.1 Conticribra guillardii
AACGCCCGTTTTTGCTATACTTCAAAAAATGACATAGTTAGAGTACTACAAAAATGGGCTTTTATAACAACGGTATAGCGTTGTTATAAAAACACAACAAGGAGATAATAGATAACAAGTACCAAATAATACGAAGCTCAAAATTGCTTGGATTCTTTGTTTTCTTGATTTGTTTAGACTTTTCATATGCTACAATCATAACATGATAATGATATGATGAAGACAGAATCAGGCAATAGCAATACATACAAAATTGCTTAACTTCACCCTCAATTCACCATGGGATTTGATATACTCCATGTGTTATAGTATCTAAATGCATTGTATCACTTTAAATTATGTGGATACATTGATTTCCCATCACACACTGAATAATCACTCAGACAAAAAGACTCCCTCAATACCATCTCGCATCTCACTACACTAAAAATGAATAGTGCCATAACCTCAGCATGAAGTAACCAACATTCCAAACCACCCAAGCCAATGAAATCAATGATTCAATAGATTCCAAAGTAATGTGGAAATTTAAATTGCTTGAATACATGTTTTCCTAGCACCGTGTCAAATAATTTGCCCAGACATTTCAATAGCTTCAACCATAAGAAGAGAAGACAGAAGCAGGTAATACATTCATCATTTCTTAACTTCCTCTCAATTTGCCATGAGATCAAATCTATTTACAAATATGTCCATGGCTTCATGTCCATGTGGCATCACATGACCCACCTGTGTATGCGGCATCAACAAGAACCATGTTAATGCCCCTGGAACCACAGACATTGGACTGAGAAGACATGAATTACTACTACTTAGTATTGTTGTGTGTATTTAGTTTTCAGATGAGGAACTGCATAAATGTCATTGACATTCATAACCTTTCTCTCATATCCATATCCATATCAAGATCATTATCATACCAAAAAAGCAGTACTATTATGACTTATGATTGATGGATCATTGTCAGTTTCTGATGGGAGAACTGACACAACTCATTCCAACTAATATATTTTCCTTGTGATGATATTGACATCCCTACCCCTGTCATTGCCATGATTACATACTTACATAACTAGATAATAATAAGAAACACACAACACATACACCAACCCACTCACTGCTCACTGTACAATATTTGCCAATTTGGCACATTGATTAATTTTAAAAGTGATCAAGCCCATCAGAGAATCATGTGCACTGTTTTTACATGGCTCTTTGGTGATGATAACGCTAATTGTTTTCTCTTGTACTCTGAATGGAACCTGATTAAAAGTTGCCAAAAGTCCTCTACAGCTGCAGTGTGCAGTGCTCCACGCTACAAGTTTCACATTTTTTTATATTCAATAAAATCTTAATATCATTACATTGCACAATTGTCAAACCACACATTATTGTTAAACTGTGCCCCACCCATCAGATGACTACAAATTTATTCTTCCTCATCTTCACATAGTACTATATAAATATAAACACATTTATCCTGTCATTCTCTTCATTTTTGTTTTGTTTTTTTACATGATGAATACAACATGATGTGACACTAGTGCCGTTGGTCTTTACCATGGTAGGTGTGTTGTAATATTTTATTTTACCTGCATGCACAAACACATAAAAATCTACATCCCCATCAGTTTGCATGTAGTTTATTACATATGTTCAACTCAATGTAGAGTGCTCACAAAAAACATGTGCCTGTGCTTGTGACTTGGTGACTGGTGTGATTTTATCCTAGTATGCAATACCCAAGACTCAAGTTCAAGTATGGAGCTATCCAACTCAATGTGATCACCACTCCATTATATCAGATATGATGTATCATGCCCCCCCAGACCCTAGATTAATTACCATGATGTGGCTCATCTAATAAACACCACAGCACCTACTTGCAAGTCACACTAGCATCAAAGAGGAAGATAGCATAGACACATACCTGCTTGAGCTGTTTTATTAGGCACTCAGATCAATATACTACAATATTACAGTATTGTAAATAATGAGAGCTGACATTTTTGTCCAACCTCAGTATAAATACAAACCACTTGTTATCCCACCCAGGAATACAGTATGCTGAAAGAGCTTATTCTGTTCAAGATAGAATGGATTATCTATGCATTTCAAACATAAGATTAACTTGAAATTACTGGAAGCCCTGCAAGAGACAGAAAGAATTGGTCCAGGAATATTTTGCCAGGTACCTTTAAAGCGTGAATATCTCACCAAGCAATGCATATGTCTCTATAACAATCCGGGTGAGAGACATTTTTCATTAATGCTTGAATAGAGTGCATTCAATTCAATTGATGACAATAAAGTATTGCATAAAGGTGCCACAACAGTCAATTGTTACTTTTTGAATCCATAGAAACCTTTCACCAACATTTCTGAGTACCATCCTCTTTTTTGAATTATCACTCATGCTTCATTTGTATTTGTACTAATTATGATCAACTAATTAACTACAAACCATAGACCATAGATGCATGGTTTGTTCTTGAGAAAAGAGAAAGGCCACAAGTTGTTGTTCCATATTGAACTAATTTCTATTCCAAGATTTGTAATTGTCACTTTGGTCTTGAACAACATACATATCTAAACATCAAACTTTGACTAGCAGTTGAAGTTGATTTTGCACATAGTTGAGATATTAACATTTAATTGATTATAATCATTATTTGCTCTTTAACATAGCATTTCTCTATGAACTGTTTTGTGTGATGCCAACATGCACATGTCTCTGATAGATACTCACACTTAAACGATAAATTTGTGACTAAGACCCTACTACCATAACATTAACATAAATACTGGCATGTGTATGGACAATAAGACCATACAGTTTCAGGGCACACTAAGACCATTCAGCAAAGAAATGTCCTCCAACTTGTCCACTTTCACAGCAGTGTAAACTGTAAATGTATAGGCAATAGTAATCATCCTCTCTCTCCTCCATACCCGGCCTCATTCCTCTTTCAGATGCAATATGTAAATACACTATTTTTTATTGTGCAGATGCATAAATTGTTCAATCTGCACAATATTGATATTGCTACTTTCACATTCTCAGGGATCTAAGCTTAATTGGGTCAATCCTCTATAGTAAGCATATGATCTAATTATTGAGATCATCAGCAATTCTGACACCTTCTTGGGCTTAGTGATCTTTTCTTTGTATCCTGTTCTATTTCACCACTAGACAACATATGCTCTTCACAACAAGAATCATAAAGTGGATGGATTATGAACATACACAGTATTGTGCAGAATCATCCTGCTGTTGCTACACAAATTGTTGTATTTTGAGTTTGACTTTTTTGTAAGAAACACCATGTCAATGACAAGAAAACACAGGAGGCTGTGCATCGTGGCTTGGAATTTGTCATCAGTTGTATGGCTAATGATGTATAATAAAAAATATTGAAGCACTTTATTATTGTTAGTCGCAATGATGGCATCATTGGTCAGGCATTGGGGGCAACAGCTCACTGTGGATTTTCCAGCTTACTCCCTAATATTCATAACATGTGTTCTCTCCTTTGATTTGTTGTGGTGGGGTTTCTTCTTTTTAAAAATGAGGATACTCTTAATGCGATTAAAATGATGACAAACACAGAACACAGCCAGCTTGATTGTTATGTAGATACCCTTGTTTTCATTGCCATTGCCTCCCTCCCTTGCCCTTGGTCACGGACCTTCTCTATCATGCCAGAATCCCAACTGGATGAATCAACAGCAGTCCCATCTCCAGCTAACCTCACATGCAATCATTCCCATCATCATCATTGCCACTGTCACTATCTTCTTAGTGATAATCAACATTGGGGGTGGGGGGTGGGGGGGGGGTGCTTCAGCAAACTGGGAGGAGGGGATGGTGCACCCTTCTACCTCTTGTTTCTTGTTGCAGTGTTAGGCATGTGGTTGTACCATGACGAACGAAGACAGTGCCATTCAATGTCTGCACTACTAGTTATTGTTTGTTGAGCATAAAGAGAGAGTAAAAGAAGATGATGTATTGATTACTCTACTGGAGTGGGGGTGTGTGTGGCCAAACTGGACCAACCATTGTGGAGGAGAATATTGTCAGTCCTCGTTACGAGGATTATAATTTGGGGCGCGTGAACTAGTAACATTGGTTAATAATCCAGTCCCAAGAAGGAACAATGCATGGCAATGTTAATTTGTGAGTTGTACAAGGCTCATGGTAGCAATCTCCCATGCTACACACAAAACACAAACATGATCACTACTTTCGGACATGCATACCTCAGTCTTAAGAATGGCAAACACAGAGAGTCGAAGTGGAATGATGAAATGAATGAGAGTGATGCGTTCCTCATAAATTATTTGGACAGCTAGCAGCCAGCATTGGATGCATTAAATATGTGTGGGTGATAGTGGTAATCACAGTTTTGGCACCCGTGTTGCTAGCCAGAATTCTTTCTGTGGGGCTGTCACAGATTGTCAATTGAATTACAATATAGGACTCACAGACAGGAACCAAAAAAACTTCCCTAAAAAAACCAGTCTATCTAAAAAGTGGTTCCTGCAGGCGATTGACAAGAACAAAAAATTCCAGAATTCCAGATCATCTGGAGATAGTCATGGACATGTCCATCTACCAGCTAGGGTACCAGGTTGTGCTGGGAGTATTTTTTTATGCTGTTCATATGAAATTGAACAACTGCCCAGAAGGCAAAAGGCAACTTCAATTGCACAATTTGAGGTTATCTCTGGTTTTGATCATGGCATTTTAGGAGTGGACTAAGTTCAATCTTCAACCTGGCACCAGACACTACCGTATTTAGCATAGTGTAAGACGCACCACATGTCAAAGCTAGCATTTTTTGTATAGTTCCTATGTTCATTTCAACTGAGATGGTGTACAGACAGAGCTAAGATGTACGAAAAATCGTTCGAGAATAAAATATTCAACTTTCATGCATGGATATGTATTTGTTCAGGAGAATCTGAGCTTTCTGAAAATTTACCATTCACTTAAGCTTGTCCTGCCCAATTAGGAGATATTTTCCACCAAAGTTCATGGTCAAGATATTGCGATCACAGATCACAAGTCAACGATTCTGTACATATGCCATACGTCTCTACATAGGAATGGAAAAAACCAGCCGCACTTAATTTTGGGCAAAAATATTTGATTGCAATTTTCACAAGAATATGTCCGGTAATAGTGCATCTTACAACTATGCTAAATACGGTACTAGAAATGACAAATAAATTATTAAGCTAGATTTCAACTGAAAATAATAATGAGGACTGGTTCTCAGCCCTCCTATGGAGTTGTTTTGATATTAATGATGGGAATGAGTTAAAAGACCAGGTGGGTGTCTATTTCATATGTGCTGCCAGAGCCAGAGGCTATTGTTTGAGGTGACCAATCTTGATTTGGAAGAAAATCTAATGTCTTGAAATAGATATTTCTTGTCCATGCTAACCCCAAGGTCACCCTGCCCAGCATGTTACTCCTCTGTTAAAGTATTGACCCCCCAGATATGGGATCAACACCAAAATTTTCAATGCAACAAGGGGAGTTCAAAACTGTGTTGTGGCTCAGCAAAAAAATTTAAAAAAGTTACTCTGGAAAATGTTTTTTTCTGGTATGTTGAGTTGGAGACAAAAATGATATAAAGAGAAATGAGCCATCACCATCATGTAATCTTCATTAATTAAATTTATTTTTTATTTTTTGGTCACAAACTAATATTCATCACCAACTCACTGAGAGGATTGTTTTAAGCATAGTAAGTAACATGGTTTACAAGAAGCAACAATTAGTTAGGTTAGGGTTAGGGCACAATTGCAAACAATTCATTTGCATTGGAAGTTTCAATGTGTATCAATGTCTACACACCTTAGTCTTAGTTGTAGAAGTCCTTTGGTCCCCGCCCCCAAAATGCTCAGATTGTGGGGACTTTTTGGGGACTGCAAAAAAGTCCCTACAAAAACTGGTCCTCTTACAAGGGACTTCACGTTTTTGTCCGCTGGACATTCGGGACAGAAAGGACTTTTCCTGGGACTCTACTAACTAATTGCTAGTAACTCAAATTTGTCCTTTGGGGACAAATAAAAAAGTCCCGGTCCCCAAAAGTAGCCATGTCCCCAAGAATCTGGGGGCCATAGGACCATTTCGGGGACTTTTCGAAAAGTCCCCAGGACTCCCACAACTAAGCTACACACACACGCACACACACAGAGACACACACACACCACACACAGACAAAGTGATTGAGGTACCACCATCACACCAACACCAGTTGATGGGCATATCACCTATATCTAAATCTAAATATGACACTGTGATCAAGTTTGGAGAAGAACTCTTCAAATCAATCTTTGCAGTTGTCTTCTTCATCCAACTGCATTGAGAACTAGTTTCACATGTTGGATGCACCATTGGATGCGTCACACCTGGTGGATCCAGCAGGCAGCAGGCAGCAGGCAGCAGGTGACATTGTGCTGAGCTACTAATACTAGTATAGTAAGTGACAGTTGGATGAGAGAGTGTGAGAGAGATGCACCACAAGAAGAAGAGGAGCTCCTTCCACATGTAGCATAGACAGAAGAGCTACCATTATCTTCACTACTTCCCCTGTACCTGTACTTGCATATAAAGAGAGAAACTGTTAGTGTGCAACAAACCACCAAACATCACATCCAAAATTCAGTTACCCAAAATCCACTGTGTACTATGAACTACTCTAGAGAGAGAGAGTAGGTACCATATGATGTAACAAGATCACAGCCCATGGTAGCAGTAGTAGAATAATAATGGCTTGGAGAATTATTCAGACCTCGGACCTCTTCCAAACGCCCAAAAGCAAAGGAGTCCCATTAAAACAATGTCAGATCTCATTTCTATTAGATATGTCGCGTGTTAACAAATCTGACGTTTGCCACGTCAGATGAAATAAAAACTTTGATTATTGATTCCGCTGTAGAAACATAAGAATTTCCGGGAATTACTCTCAGAAAGATGGTCAGACTGATAAAAACTCAGTAATAGACATAACATAGACATCTCCTTTTTTCCCGCCAGGTTCACGCACGTGCGTTCACATCTTTGGAGAAATCCGCATCTTTGTGGCTCTTTTGGCTTCTCGGGGTTCGTTCCTTGCTTCCCGCCCATCGCGTGCGTGCCCGCCGTGGCGTGAAGTGCGTGTTCTTAGCAAGACGCTTGGTCCGTCAGCTTGATGCTTGATTGTGCTGACTTGTCGCGAACTCTTTTTTCACGACGACAGCTCGACGAATCCTGCTTGCTGGCAGAGCTAGCAAACACACGGTTGACTCAGAGAGGGACACCGTCATCGTCATCATCGAGAGCGACGCGAAGGGATTCCAGTCAACACAATAAATTCTTTTGTTCCAACCAAACCGGCAACCTATTTCTACTGCCGAATCACCACCAGATCGGCTGATAGTGTTATTTGTGAGTGCTCGCTTTGATATCTCATAATTTCAACTCTCCTCTTCCCACGCATTTCAATTCTCACAATACGCTGTACAATATCTGTATCATCCTGTTTTCTTGCAACACACAACAACAACAACAACAACACAAACCCCAGATATCCACATTGCCATATTTAAAACCACACTCAAACAATATACAAAATGAAGTTCTCCACCATCGCCATCCTCGGATCATTCCTCGCCTCCAATGGCGTCTCCGCCTTCAGCCCCCCCGCTCAACGCGTCGCCCGCGCCTCCGCCTTGTCCATGGCCGTGGACATGCCTCCCGCAGAGGCCACTTCAGTCGTAGCTGATGATATGCCCGTCATTCAATCCCGTGGTGGTGCCCCAGTTGATGTCCGTTATTCCGATTTCTTGAAGCTTGTGAATGGAGATCGTATTGAGAAGGTGACTTTCAGTGCCGATGGAACACAATTGTTGGGTGTGGATACTGATGGAACCAGGCTTAAATTGGAGGCTCTTCCTAATGATCCCGATCTTTTGACTCAGTTGACTACCCACAAGGTGCGTTTTATTACAGTGTGCAAGTCAGAAGCTGTATTGTTTATCTTCCACGGATCGTTCAAAATACGATGATCGTTTCGCTCACTTTCTCTTCTTCTTTTTTTGATTGAATCCCCATTAATACACAGGTTGATGTCACGGTCCTCCCCGCCAACGAAGCCGCCGGTGGACTCGGAGACCTCGCCCAATCCCTCATCCTCCCCGCCGCCCTCTTCGCCGGACTCTTCTTCCTCTCCCGCCGTGGCGGAGGAGCCGGAGGCATGGGAGGCATGGGCGGCCCCGGAAACCCCATGGGAATGGGAAAGTCCAAGGCACAAATTCAAATGATCCCCGATACCGGAGTAAACTTTGAGGATGTCGCTGGGTGCGATGGTGCCAAGTTGGAATTGGCCGAGGTTGTTGACTTTTTGAAGCAGCCCGAGGTGTATTCCAAGAATGGATGCCGTATTCCCCGTGGTGTTATCTTGGATGGACCTCCCGGAACTGGAAAGACCCTTCTTGCCAAGGCTGTGGCCGGTGAGGCTGGAGTTCCCTTCATCTCCATCTCTGGTTCTGAGTTCGTGGAGATGTTTGTCGGTGTGGGAGCTTCCCGTGTCCGTGACATTTTTGGACAAGCCAAAAAGAATGCCCCCTGTATCATCTTTATTGATGAGATTGATGCCGTGGGTCGTCAACGTGGTGCCGGATTCGCCGGTGGAAACGATGAGCGTGAACAAACCATTAACCAGATTTTGGTAGAGATGGATGGTTTCGATGGAAACCCTGGTATTATCACCATTGCCGCTACGAACAGGGTGGATGTTTTGGATCAAGCCTTGTTGCGTCCTGGACGTTTCGACAGAAAGATTACCGTTGACCTTCCCGATTACAAGGGACGTACCCGTATCCTTGGAGTCCACGCCCGTGGAAAGCCCTTGGAACCCGATGTCGATCTTGAGGCCATTGGACGTCGTACTCCTGGATTCTCTGGAGCTCAGCTCGAGAACCTCATGAATGAGGCTGCAATCTCTGCTGCCCGTAGGCAAAAGTCCACCATTGGATGGGAAGAGATTGATGGTGCTGTTGACCGTATCATGGTCGGTCTTGAGAAGAAGGGAGGTACCTCCACACTTTCTGTCAAGCAAAACGAGCTTGTTGCATACCACGAGGCTGGACATGCCGTTTGCGGAGCTCTCATCCCCGATTACGATCAGGTGCAAAAGATTTCCATCATTCCCCGATCCAATGGTGCTGGAGGTTTGACCTTTTTCTCACCCCAAGAAGCCCGTCTTGAATCTGGTATGTACTCCAAGCAATACCTCGAGAGTCAATTGGCGGTTGCCTTGGGCGGACGTCTTGCTGAGGAACTCATTTACGGAGAGGACTTTGTTACCACTGGTGCCTCCAATGATATCCAACAGGTTGCCAATATTGCCAAGCGCATGGTGAAGGAATGGGGTTTCTCCAGCAAGGTTGGACTCATGGCTCTTTCCTCACCCCAATCAGGAGGACCTTTCATGGGCCGTTCCATGGGACAACGTCAAACACAATGGGGAGGAAAGATCATGTCCAATGTTGACTCTGAGGTTGAACGTCTTGTGAACAATTCCTACCTTACTGCCAAGAAGATTTTGAGTGAAAATATGCCTTTGTTAACCCATTTGGCCAAGACCCTTGTCGACCAAGAAGTTGTCAGTGCTGAAGAATTCCAAATGATGTTGGTAGAGTTCGACGCCAAGGTTGTTCCATTTGAGATTGTTGGAGAAGAGAGAAACAGGGATAAGCTTCCCTTCCAAGAAATGCCTGCCGTCGTGTAAGCATCTTTCCTAGGGCAGCAAAGCGTCATGCATGCGACACTTCTTGATTAATTCGTCGAAATGACCAAATTTGCTTGGACATAAATAATATGAAGCCTCAATAACCTAACTTTGCGACAAAACAGCTCACAGTGCTAATCATGTATTCGAAATGGAATTTTGATAAACTAAAAAAAGAAATCAGTTTCGAATCACATCTCACTTGGTACTAACAA
>JALLAR010001255.1:0-12539 GCA_036939335.1 Conticribra guillardii
TGATCATTCTGATTCCCATCGATGGGACAGAACAAGAGTTCTCTGGACCTACCGATGACTGTCTTGATATGAACGATCTCATGAACCAAATCGCCGGACTTTCCGACCACTCCTCCTCCCCTGTTAAGAACGGAGGTAACTGAAAAGTGTTATGTGTTTTGTATGTGCTTGGTTAATTGTCGAAGAAAATAATAAATCTAACACACTATATTTAATCTTCTTCGCTTTACTGTTTCATTTTCTATTTTGCCAGCTATTCCTGACGTTGTACCATCACTAGATCTTCTCCCCGAAGATCCCGAAGATGTTGACATGGCTGATGCAGATGAAGTTGAAAGGCTTGCACTGATGTGGGAAACTGAAGAAAGGCGCCGTCAACATGCTCATCAAGCTGAAGTTGAAAGGCTTGAACAGATGTTGGAAGCTGAGGAAAGGCGCGAACAGGAAGAAATGCACCGCCGTCAGCAAGAGCTTGATCAGCAGGCCCAGGCTGAGGCCGAGTTAGAAAGGCGCCATCAAGAACAGGCAGCGAGTGCTGAAATTCGTCGTCAAGAAGAATTTCTGAAGGATCGGGCCCAGGAACAGGAAGAAATGCGCCGCCGTCAGCAAGAGCTTGATCAGCAGGCCCAGGCTGAGGCCGAGTTAGAAAGGACATTTCAACAATGCCTTGGATCAGGCTCACCCCAGTAAAGTGGCAGATGCCATTCGTTCAGAATTAAATGATGCCGAACTTCTGATGAGTATTGCTGGCGAAGGAGGAACAAAGCGAGCACGCAAGGATCGAGATGTTCCTCTCCCGCCAAATGGCGAACAAGAATTGTATGAGATTGAAGTTGCCTTAAATGGATGTGTTGCCAGGCAATTTCTTATCGGGGATGAAGTACCCGAAGCTAGACAGTTTTGGGAAAGCAAAGGAGCAACGGTGGTACCAAATAAATCAATTATTGACCTTACTGATATTATGAAGGACGAAGTCCTTGAAGGCCTCAAAAATTCAGGGATGAAATTTTTCAAGAAAAGTTGGCATCAGATGAAGGAGGACGGTTTGGAGGGCATCAATGTAGCAGCGTTAGAGTTTGTCTAGGATATGTGTTTGTTTTGCGTTAGAGTATGTCTAGGATATGTGTTTGTTTTGGAATAAAAATAGTGTCTTTAATTTATCAGCAGCATCAGAATGTGCCTCCATCACATTTATTTGTGCTGCTCAAGCTCGTAATTTCCAAAGAGGAATTCAAAATCTTATTCTTGTTGATTGTTATATTTCATTAATCTCGAATTTAAACATTATCACCACTCATTCTACAGCTCCGCCCCTGCGTTATTGTTGTTGCTTTATTGTTGTTGCATTTTTGTCATTACTGCTGTTGCTTGTATAAAAATTGATAGACAAAGGCAGCCACTGTTGATTGTCGTAATTTTTTCACTTTTGTTCTCATTCACTCACTCGCCCTCACGTTTTATGTTGCGCCCTCTTTGTCCCTCCCTTATTTAGCAGCTATTATGTATTATGGAGAAGATTTCCTGAATGTGAGGGATGACGAGCAGCAATGACAGAGCGTGCATGAGCAGCGGGTGACGATAGCAGATAAAAATAACAACACAGAAAACATAAAAGTGAGGACAGAAGCAGCCACACGAAAGTAAATACCATTGGCAGCAAAAGGCCCAGTCTCGGCAGGGCGTTCGTCGGCCCCGTCGATAAAATCATTGTCGAACCAACAGCAACAGCATCACCACTCTCCCCCCCCACAGTGCACCGCCGCCACTGCTTGATCAATCCTCAATGCGAACCGGCCTCGTGATACCTTCGCACTTACCTCACATTGTCCATTTCGATATCTATCCTCAAGGATGTTGGGCGATGGATGGCTCGGGCGTCGGGCGTCGAGCATGTTGCGGTGAATGACGAGAGCAATGGATGGCTTGGGCGTCGGGCGTCGAGCATGTTGCGGTGAATGATGAGAGGGATGGATGGCTCGGGCGTTGGGCGTCGGGCGTCGGGCATCGAGAATGTTGCAGTGAATGATGAGAGGTGTCGAGTTTTTGAGCAGTGTTGCTACAAATAGATGCTACTAGAGAGAGAGAGAGAAGATAGTCTTTCTTGTTGAGCGTGACTTTCCAATCTATGTTGTGTTGCGTGAATAAAATTTGACTCACGCATATACCCGTTTAAGGGCGGTTTGCGCGATGTTTGCAAAAACAAACACGGTGTTTGCAAAAACAAACATGAGGTGTTTGCTAGCATATACCCGTTTAAGGGCGGTTTGCACGATGTTTGCAAAAACAAACACGGTGTTTGCAAAAATTTTGCAAACACCGGAGAATTTCGTGTTTGTTTTTGCAAACACCGGAGAATTACAATGCAAACTTCTTGTAATCCTCCGGTTTTACCATACACATGTAAATCGGTTCGAGCCGGCCCGTAAATGTTTCTCGTTGAGATTTTTTCCATCGCCGGAAGCGTAGACGTAGATTTTCATGTGTATCCATTTTAAATTTGACGGGATCGAAACTTACATACAAGAATTACGTACGTACGAGCCGTACGTAACCTGTTACTCAAAACATCGTGCGTTGAATTGATTCCCGTCGCCGAAAGTTAAGGTTTAGATTAATTTAGAGGTTGATGTGGTCAAAATGTACCAGAAGTACACATAATTAGAAGAATCTAGCAGAATTTCGGTTTGTTGCAGTCTTATGTAATGAATTAACAAAATTAATTCAAACTATTAAAATCTACAAGCTGGCGCATCATTCGCAGTTACGATACTTCTAACCAGCTGCATTGCAGTCACTTTTTTCTTCTGAAACTCGCTTCCCTATTTCCTCGATATATCTCACTGCAAACACATGAAAGTAATATTTCGCTCCATTCACCAAGGCAACAATAAAAATCACCATCAAATATGCCGCATGCAACCAAAAACTGTGCCAAAGCAAGGGAACCACCAGAAATGTCACTACCGTGTATACCGCCTGAGCAAACACAAATGTCGGGAGTTGATTGTCTTCTCCAAATATGCTCAAGAGTTTATAGGATGCCGAATCTCGTTTTCGCGTCAACCATCGTAGGGATGTCATGATTTCGGAATTGTAACACAGTTTTTTCTTGGAAATGACCTCCGTCTTGAACAAGTAAATGGTTTGCCACAAGACGTAATAACAAAATGGGTTCAGCCAAAAATCTATAATGTTGCTTGACCACGTCCCATCCAATTTCTCGTAGAGAGGAAAGTTTCTATTGAAAATGTGTTCTCCCCATCGTCGGGAGAACATGACCAAAGGAGGAAGTACGTGGATGAACATGCTCGTCATTTTGTCCATGGAATGGAAAACGAGACTATTTCGCAATAGCGTGTTGATGGTCAGATGTGTATCATTATATGTTAAAGTCAACTATTGGACTACTACAATGCGACTTACCTATTTCGCCACATTACCACCGCAAGCGCGAGGGGACCATTGGCAATTGAAAAAAGGGCCTTGGAGAATCGAATATTGTTGGGATAGACATACATCTGAAGCAGCATTAGCAGTTGGGAGAAATAGCAGAAATCATACATGAAGTAATGATATAGATCAGCACGATAAATAATGTATCGAGCCACCATGAGAGGAAGAAGCAATGCCGTATAAAGCATTCCCATTTGGTCTGGAATCAGAAGCAATACGAGTTCAATGGTCATGATGGTGACTACCCCCAAAACAAAGGAGATTTTATCCATGGTCATGACGAATCCTGGATCGGAAATCATTTTTTTCATTTTTTTGCGTCGTGCGTGGATGCTTCTTTCTAATGTTTCTCGTTGTTGACGTGCCAGTTTGCGAAGGTTCTTTTGTTTGGCATCTACGCGACCTTTGATTTTATGGGCAATGGATTTTTGTTCTTGCTCCTCCTCTTCATTTTCATCGTGTGCTGCTACTTTTCGTGTTTCGAATGGGAGTTCTCGTGCTAGTAGCTGCGGAGATTGACGGTCGAGCGGAGACTGTTGCTGATAAAGCATGTTGTCAAAGTAGAGAACTTCCATGGCGTCAAAGTACGAAAACGTCTCACCATCATGGACGACACCGCTGGAGTCGAAGAAGGCATCGTTCATTTCGTATCGGACTTGATCATTGTTTGGTGGGGAGGCTTCGTGAAATCTCTCGCCGTTGCTGCCACTGACATTGCTGTTTTCGACCGGCATTTCGTTCTTTTCCATTGCCGAGATTGCATTAGGGGATGCATCACCATCATCGGCCCCTGAAAGGACATGGGCGTCATCGCCATTGTCGGTGGTGCTCGTGGTGGTTGCGTTTCCGTCGAATTCTGCTGGGTGGATTTTCGTCATTTTGTATTTATTTTATTTCTTGGGTGCGAACGCGGCGATCACTTGAAAATCCAAAATCCGAACCCGAAGACGAGATCTTCTGACTTCTGACGCCATCAAGATCCAAATGGCACGACTGAATCTTTTCTCTTGCTGTTTCTATAAATAATTGCCTATTCCCGCAATCACGAAGCCCAAAATCCACGGAACCTGAAAATTTGAATCCAACGCTCGTAATTCGTCCGTCCGTCGTGCGTTGTCGCTCGCTTTTATGTCGCGATTCGCGTCACTCCGCAATATTCTTCTCTTTCGCCCGAGCGAAGCCGAGCGAGCGAGCGAGCGAGCGAGCGAGCGAAGGCGGTCGTCATTTTTTCCCGGCCCAAGCAAACAACCATGACGGACCCGTTTGATTCCTTCGCGAACAATCCTTTTGATTTATTCGGTCCTCCTTCCAGCGGCAATCGAAATCAACAGCAACAGCAACAGCAAGGATGGCAACAAAACGCACGAGCCGCCATGGCCAATGGATCCACCGTTTGGAAAAATTCAGTCGTGAATTCCAAAGCAGCTCGCGGCAACAACAACAATAACCAATCGGCATTATCATTTACTCACCCCTCCCTAAGATCTCCCAGCTCGGGGTCATTAAACAACAGCAATGAAGTAAAACATGACATTGCCAAGCGCGTGGTTCCGTACAGTGGACCCATCACCACCCTCGAGAGCAATTGGGATCCATGGCTATTTATTGCCAATTCCTCCTCTCCTCCGTCGCTGTGGAGGAACGGTGGGAATTGCATGACGTATTTGGTAGTGAGCGCCAATCAGGGCTGTATCCTTCCGGGGGGGGTGGAGAGTGTTTTGAAATGGGGGAAAACGAATAATAACAAGAATTTATTGGGGGATGGCAATACTGCCGATTTGTCGGGGTTTGATGCGCTATCCATTAGCGATGGAGGTGGAGGAGGATCGATGCAAGATTTCAATGATTCCGCAAATGGTACTAATGCATTCAACAACAACAACAATAACAACAATTCGAACAATGATGGCGCCAGTAGCAATCGACGATCCTCCTCTTCCGGAGGAGGGGGCGGTCTAGGCTTTCTCAAGTCAGGTTTCAAAAAAGCACAAGGCGCCATTGTCAACAGTGTCACCACCATGGCCATCCGGGCAGATGGAGGGAAGAATCCAGATTGGGTCTGCGCATCCTTGCATTATCGAACAGCTCAAAATATGGCGTCGGTCAATGCATTAATTGCATCTGGCATGGGTATGCCCATGTCTGACGAATTGGGAGATGTGTGTCTCTCCAGGACTGAGTGGGTGCCACTTCCATCATCATCCTCTCTCGGAGACAATACTTCCGATGCTGTTGCAAAGGGGCTCTCATTTTCGGTTCCCTTGTCGGTTCCGGACCTTGGATTTTTGGAAGCTGCTGCTTCCGGTGGGGCAGGAGGTTCCATGAATGGAAATATTGAGGCATGTGGAGTCAGATTGACAGTTCGTTTGTACCTCCGTTCGGGTGCGACACTTCTCAAGGCAGCGAAACGGGAATATTCTATTGGAGAGAGTACGATTTTGTATTCCAACATTATTCAATTGGCTTCGGGGCAGAAACAGCAACAACATCAACAACAACAACAACAACAGCCTTCATTGCATGGTACTAATAGCGCCAATGGATTATTGCACAGTGGAACCATCAATCTTCCCTTCACTTCCGGTATTCTCGCTGAAACATCCTCCTTTTCATCCAACACTACTGCTGGAGATGCTCCCGCGGCTCTCAACATTGTCGCCACACCACGAATCAAATTCAACAATCCCTGCACCCTGGGCTGGAGTCTGACCGATCCTACCACAATAGCTCCTACTCCACCTCTCAGCTGGTTGCAAATGTTTCAATTACCACTGGACCAGGGATATGCATTTCCCTTGGTTCGGCATCATGAGCTATTAAACAATTCACAACAACAACAACAATACAATGCAGCATCACATGCAATACTAATTGCAAATGAACGTGCCGTAGAATCGGCAGTGACTCTCCCTCTTGCAACGGCAGTCGCTCGACTCTTATCTGCGGCGGCTGTACAATCGCAACAAATTGCCTCTTTGTCCGCGGAACGCACGTTTCGTCGCGAGGCTATAACGACCTACGCGATTACAAAAGATATGGATGATTTTAAAGCAGATTCAATTGTTGAGGCGGCATTAAAAGATGGATGTGCGGAAGTCGAAATTGGGTTGGTGGCATTGGTCGTGCTTGGAAATAATGGTGCGGTGATGGGTGGCAATTTGAGTGGCTCTGGGGGGCTGGAAGGAGTTCCGTTTGTGCGCACGTCCTTGTCTTTCCAGGTGAGTGGTTACTATTGGTATCGGGGCATTTCAAAATCATGTTGAATGAATCTATTTAATTAAAATGTTTGTTTTGTCTTGAACAGCGCCATGATACAATTTTTGAGGAGGCTTTGGCCCTTGGCTCTGCGCCATTGCTAGATGAACCATCGGGAAGAGCCTATATCAACAACCCTGCTGCTGGCCTAGGACCGAAGGAGGCCATAACAACTCGATTTTGCCCTCGCATTTTGACAGGCCAGCCCGACAATGATGAAGATGCAACCTTACTTCCAGGTGTATTGGGAACAAAACCTAATGGCAAATATGTTGGCAATGTTCGGTTGGAAGCTCTTGTGGGACAGCCTGGTGCCAATTCTGACATTATGATTGGAATCGGAGGGGATACAACAAACCTTTACAATGGCGCATCCGGAGGAGGTGTCAAGATCGAAGGTTTGTTCGAGCTAGAGTATTATCTTGATCCTCAGATCAACCCGACAGGTGGTAAATTGCCTGTTACTGTTCCTGCAATCGATGCTGCCACTGGAAAGAGGATTGGGTCGTTTCTACTTTTGATGCGTGTCAAAACTCAGCACAATCAACAAATCAGAGACCCACTGCCCTCTGCTTCCAGTGGACTGCTCTCTGTCATGGGGCTAGACGTGCTCTCTGACGATATGGGACTTGCACCATATTACGACTATGACACCCCTTCAACAGCTCAAGAAACATCAACAGCTGCTGGCATAAGACGCCGTCAAATTGCTACAATGGGTTCCTTTCTCACGCCCCAATTCCTTCGTCATCAAGCAGATGTTGTACGTAACAATGATGCAGTACTTTTATCAGAACGCTGTGATGAATACAATAACGCAATACTTGCTGGGATCTCTCCAGATGCCAAATTTGAAGATGAAACTGGTGTAGAATTATTCAAGAGGAGAAACCCTAGACCATTTCGCCCATCAAATTCGCGAGGTGATGCTCTCTTGGCTGGAATTGGTTTTAATGTACATGTCCAATCTCTGTCACTCAATATACTCCAGGAAAGTAGTCCTGCTATGCCAGCGGCGGTTCATCACAGCGTCACACATGGCGCGCCTGCAGATCATGCTCGTGGATTTGGAATCCAAGGAAGTGATGGGAGCAAAACATTTGACTCGGTCGGCGATGCTGCCTCCAATAATTTGGCAAGGGGAGGCTTGCGCCGCCTCGAGGCAAGACGTTCTGAAATTGCAATCGAGCTGGAAAGTAATGTATCTGGCTTGATCAATTCTGTGGGAGAGTATTTCAAAAGTCGGGCACAAGCTGCTGCGATTATGCGGCAAGCTGGCATCAGGCCTTCTCGTCATGTTGCTCCAAACAACCGTTTAATTTCGTTTTACCGCAGCAAAACCATTGAATGTGCGCAAAGACTTCATTCACTTACGTGGGACATTGCCGTAAGACGAGGGAACTGTTTTTCTCAAGCGCTTGGAATTGCAATGACATCTTATCTGTCGTCTCTTAGTGACGGTGGCCCCGCATGGAGGGGATACGCAAACATATGGATCAGGCATGGGTATTTGATTACATTTGAAGGGCTGCTCAGTGCAGTAGGAAAAGAGCTGGGTAAGTGAAAACATTCAAGAGGCAATATTTGTAATTTTTCCTTTTATGTAAATTGAAATTGTACCACATACTTCACCTCATGTTGTGCCCTCGCTTTATCTCTTCGTGTATGTAGGAATGATTGAGGATGCCTCTGTTGCGGTGGGAATGCTCCGAAGCACGTATGTTGTGCTTCTACCTGATGACGGTAACTCCAGTGTTCCGGCAAATGGATGTCAACGCGTCCCGGTGCCTCATTCTCCTTATGTTCGATGGGTACATCTAACCTCAAACGGATATGGCTCTAAATCTCATTATCGACTTGAAATCGGTCTGGATCCTTCATATTACCAAAGTCGTGTTCCCGAACAATTAAAGGGTGGCACAACGGTTCGGTTCTTTCCTGTCCTTTACCAAATGGGTGTAGACATTCGTCAATGGGGTGCCAACGCTGGACGTAATGTCACAAGCCAAATCAAAGATAGAAGCAAGGCAGGTGGGACAATGCAATCGGATTTTGGGGATGGTCCAGACGGTGCTGTTGACGCTAGTGTTGATTTTGGTGGTGGACTCATTGACGATGGTGACGAGGATGATGAAGGTGGTGTTCCGGATACAGATAATGAGATACTTATGGCTCTGAATGTGGAAGGTGAGCTTAGATAATGCCATTGATAAATCAATGAATTTCTTTGTTGCATTGTCTTGGCCTCATTTTCATCCCTTTCCGCCCATCATTACTATACCTAGGATATCGCAAAATGAATGCGTATGCACATGCAGTAAACCCCACTACTCGGGGTGTTTCCGCTGCTTCGTCACCGGTCCCAGCATTTTCTTCTTACGAACATGCGCAAATTCAACCGTTGCCTCCTCATCCATTTTTGGCTTCTCTGAGTGATGCAATTAAAACGTCCGCTGGCAAAATGGAACATGGTGTGCTAGACAAGGCTGCTACGGCATGCCAGAGATTGGGTGGCGGTGCAACAGTTTTCTGCAAAAGTGGAAAGGATCGTACAGCTATGCAAGTAACATTCAAGCAAGCCCAGTTTTTGCAAAGGTTTATGGATAAAAAAACATCAACTGCTTTGGAAGATACCCCCATTTCTTATGATAGTGTTTTTGAGAATGCTACCCTAATGCGAATTCATGGTACTCGAGTTCCAATCTGTGAAAAGAATGCAGGAGAAGCAAAGTATGCATTTAACCCTTTGCAAGCAAAGTTTATGCCGGAGATGTTGAAACCGCCTCCCATCACTTTGGCAGGATTCCTGAAAAAGCCTGAGACTTAAATATATATGGTTCGATGACCTTGTTTTAGATGGCATTATGGGATAACGTATTAGCTGTGTGATGATGATTTTGGTAAATAAAAAATATAATTTTTTAGAGTCATTAGAAGTTTCACTAAGGTGATTTTCATTTACATACTATGTAAATCACATGGGATCATTGCTACTTCATCTTTACAAAACGCTTGTTGCAGCACCATCTCAAACGAGTCCAAAAGGAAAAATCATATCAACCCTGGATTGTATATTTTGTTCATTCAATTTAAAATGTATCTTAATAAATTCCCAACTATGGGTAGACGTTATTTTTGTCTTTCTTTTCCACCGAGGCATAGCAACAGCAAACGATGCTGTAGGTATTGTTCATACCTCTTCCAAAAATAGGGAATTTGATCTATCTAGGTCAATACAATGTGGATCACATGTCAATCAGGAGGGTATTCACCAAAATTATTTGCACGAGGATGTTCCGCAGCAATAAGTGCAGTATTCATCAACGAGGACCATATAAGACAATTCTCTGAAGGTCCAGATCCAAGAGCACCAAATTCTATAGTGAGAAGAGATCTTTCTTGGTCCAGCAGACTTTTTCTTTTTAGGTCAAATCATTGAATAGTATAAATCTACATACATAAGTAAAAACCCTACTATTCCTACGTGAAACAGTGCCGGGCATGTGCGTTTTGAGGGGGGAACATGGATCATCTCCATGGCCGTTTCGGAAGAGGACTACGCAGCCAGCAGCAGCAACAACAACTCGCAGCAGTATAGGGGGTTAAGCGACTCTATACACACACCACAAAGCCAACTGCAAAAAGAATTACACAAAAGGATGTGTTACCAACCGAGAACGGGGGGAAAATGGGGCCAACAATCAATGCCCGCCTTAGATATCATTTGAGCCACACTTGGAGCACAAGTCGACAACACCACAACATGGAGATTCAACCCCCCCTTCGTAACCATAACCTTCATCGCTGAAGGATTTACTGAGGACAGGGATAAAATCCGATTATTTATCTGGTATCTCGAGGTGAGATACGCCAATCTTCTTGGTGCAGTAGTTGTGGGGTGAACCCCAATCCAAGAAGCTCATTGCCTCCATTCAGGGCACCGCTTCCAACTGGGAGTGAGATTTCTTATCCCAGACCTCCCTCCTGCGTCTAACTCGGAATCCGAATCAGCATCTGGATCAGACCCAGAAGAATCCTCAGATCCCGAATCAGCAGACCAGAGTGCTGAGTAATTGAGGGCACACTCAGTACACCAACAACACGATGAAGTTCCAGGACAATGCATTCACAACCCCACCTGGATACGACCAGGGCGCAACAGGGCCCAGACGAGGCCACGGATATACTGGCGGCTCACGAAGCGGCCGGGCTGGTGAGAGGGATGTGGGGGAGGAAGGAGCAAAAGTTTGCCTAGATCCACTGGTGGCACCAATGAGGACACATGGAAAAAACCAAAATGAATGCTCCCAGTTACCTCCTCATATTGGAATGCAAAGGAGTTAGCTAAGCCAACCCCACCGCCACTGGCAAAACAACCAAAAGGAGAGAGCCCGTTCAAGGGGTACGGGCGGGTCCACAATATGACACCAAAGCAAGACTACACCGCGGCACAAGCAGATGACGCACCCCTGTTGAGATGAAATAAACGTAGTCATTAATATGCCAAAAATGCCCTGAGTATTTTTATGAGTATAGAAATGTTAGGACCAAAAAACTAGGGATCATCTTGGTGGTAAGTTTGTTGCCATCAGCGATGTGATGTAGTTTGTGGCGAGGCGTCGCATCATGTGTAATTTGCGCCAGCCTCACCTATGTGTCGCGCCAGCCTATGCTGCAGGTGCGTCTGGCTTGCGTAGTACTCGGGTATAGTACCATAGGGCTCGTAGGACTGGTAGGGTATTCTGTATTCTTACATAAGTAGGGATCCCCTATTTTTCCAACACATCCTCGACAAGTACTAGGCATTGTTGCTCGTTCAAGGAGTCGTGGAGAGTTCTTGGTGTGTCCATAGTATGGCCTGGCTTGTCTATGTCCAGGTGCGTTGTGATGTTTGCTGGCATAGTTGCCAAGATTTTCTTGTCCCAGCTGATGGTGGAACTTGAATAATCGTTTGGCTTCTTGATCGAGAAGCCAAAAATATCGCATTTCCATCGCTCGTGATCATTGCTGTTTTATTGTATTATTTACAATACCAACGGCCGTTGTGTTGTCAACATGAATGGGTGTGGGAGGTTGCGGGTGCCCCACTTCGTGGAGGGTAAGTTGCATAACCTTGAGTCGTCATGCTGTGAGGAACAGTGCGCCTAGTTCAGCTTCTGCTGCTGATGCTGCGATGGATTTAAGTACTTCACACATGATATTGATGGCTTCGTTAAAGCGAATGGGGTGTCCATCTTTTGGGAGGGAGCTGAGGAAGAAATAGGCGCCAGCTCTGCTGGGGGCCTTTGGGGCGGATAGGTAAGAGGCGTCGGAGTGCACTTGGAGGATCATGTCGGAAGGGTAGTATCGGATGATGGCATTGGGGTGGGTGGCCATGTAATCGAGATATTGTTTGACTTGTTTCATTGTATTCTCTGTCGGGGCTGACTGTTGGCTGGCCAGTTCGCTGAGGGACATGAGGATTGTGGGGTTGACTGCTCGGCCATAGTAGAGGAAGCTGCTGACAACTTGCGGCACAAATTTTTCTTCCTTTGGGCTGACTCTTGGACTTGTGTCAAGGGGGGCAGGCGTTTGGGATTCGACACCATATTTGATCAGTGCGGGGAGTATGGGCAATCTTGTGGTCGTGATGGCCTTGGATGGTCGTATTTTTCATGTTGTTTGGCAACATATTTGGGCATTGACATGTCCATATATCTTCTTTCATCGACGATGTCATTGTTGTAGTGCCATTTTAAATTGTTGCTGCAGTACAATCCGCCTGTCTCGTCGACTTCTGCTAGACAGCGGCAAAACCAAATGATTACGTAAATAGATTGTAACTAATTAAT
>JALLAR010001256.1:0-10294 GCA_036939335.1 Conticribra guillardii
TGATAACCTACCTACGATGAAATTGTACTAATGGAGGAATTGATTGTACGTAACACAATATTCGTATGTAGAAATAAGTAGTACTTTGATTGCCAATAAAATGGAGCGACAAAAAATTAATTACTGCTGAGGGTGACTTGCACCGTTGTAATTGATTGTAGCTAAATAATTACCGCTAGCGGTGCTATTTGGTTCTCAGATGACTATGGCAAAGTCAAAGTTAAAGGTAGTTCATTCACATACCAATACAGCTTCCACCTGAATTTTAATACCAATGGACGCCAGGGGAAAGATTCGTCAATGCCTTTTGAAGTGGGGTGAATCAACAGGAAAGCAGGCAAAATAATGTGAGTTAGCAAGCCATCGTGATCGGGTTTTGCATGGCATAGTCCCTTCCTTCAATATCTGCACCTGAAAGTTGGTTGTTAGTTCATTCACTTACCATTGCAGCCGCCACTTAATTTTGAATGGAAATGGGTGGTGGGAGAATGAGCTGTCAATGCAGTATTTATTGGTTAATCACTGATCACACTGACACATCATAAAATAAGTACCCACTATCACTATGTAGTATTCTATATGTACATAACATATTATGTGCACACTACATAAGCTGGAAGTCAGAAGTCATTCTACAAGAGGAGATGTGGAGATAGCAGTGAGTTGGAAGTCCCGCCAACTATCACAGGACCTCTTCTTCAAAGTTGAAGTTACAGTTAAAGTTGGAAGTTTTCAAAGCACGGAAAGTCAAAGTTGAAGTAAAAGTTTCAACTTTTAAAATGCCTAAAGTTAGAGTTAAAGTTTAAGTTGCGCACATTCAAATCAGAAAAGTTAAAGTTAGAGTTGCTATCTTTAGTTTGCGATAAAGTCTTGAGTTGCAACTTAAGTTGTGAACAACTTTTTCTAACTTAAGTTGCAACAACTTTTTTCTAAGTCTGGTCTGGCCATCAACTATTTTATTAGGCACTGTAAGGCCACATACAATCACAGTGCCTGTGATTGTGCATTCATCATTTTGTATTTTTTCCAGCAATATATGTCAATAACTTACGATACTTAATGAATTTTCTGTTTTGCTTAGTCTTGAAGCAATTGACTTTTTTCATCATTAGTTTCCGTTTTCACTTATTACTTCCTCATCTATCAATTATTTATATTTTGTTTGGAAGTAAGTCATCTGTTTGTATTATTGCCAGTTGAGCAATTTAATGCTTGCAACATTATTTCAGATAACAACATCATTTTTTGTGTCTAAAAGAGAGTTATGGTATGCAATCTATTTTGAACAAGAATCATGTTTAAAATTTTGTTAAAAATAACGTAAGGGTTGAGACAGTACATTTTTTATTTCTTTCCAAAGGGCAACCCCTTTTTTTGCTTCACCTTCTTTGCAGGAGTCCCAAGGATTGCATCTGCCCCAATAGGTCGATGCAAGTGCCTTCTTAGATATGTATCACGATCATTATTTGGGCCCAACTCAGATAAATCTGTCCGTATGATTGATGTTGGAGGAGATTCGCGTTCCTCAACATATGATTTTCCTTGATCAATGTTAGGACTTGAATAGTTGCCACCCATCATCTTTTTCCGAAACTTGTCAAGACCACTGCTAGCTCCACTCTTCAATACTTCTTTGATAAGATAAGTCAGAAATTTATGGCCAAGATATGCCGAAGTACCTACTTCGTACGCCTTTGAATATGCAGGGACACAAATGTCTAATGAAGTTTGTGGGAGCCTCCGAAAGCCTCCCGTGGATATATTGATATTGACATACCCAACACGCCACACCTTGATGAATATGATTTCCGCCCCCTCAGTTAGGTTATCTGGTACCTCAAGTTCAGACGGGGTTTCAAATTCGCTAGTCCGATTTTGATAAAGATCCTCTCGGGTGTGCCGCCCCCCAGCCGGAAGAGATCCTTTCCCTCCAATTAGCAATGATTTCCGAAATGGTTGCTTCGGGGTACTTTCAGATTGCGTAGAATTAGTTTCAACAGAGCCCTTTACCTCACTCACTGTCGACAATGTATCAAGATCATCTTTGCCATCATCCTCGACAAAAAAATAATTCATGAATAACCTTGACATACTCTTTGATATCTGCAACACCAATGTATGCGGCACACTAGGAAAAATATTCACCTCAAAATGTGTATAAAGTGTTATTCCATCAACTGAACGAGGCAGAGCTTCTACTCTAACAGTAGCAGCACGTTCTTTCCCAGTGTGTGGGCCAGCTTTGCAGCCAAGTGAGTTTGACTTCGTTGACTTACAGCAAGACCAGGTACCAGATTTGAATGTGCCCTGATGGAATTTACAAGAATTTAAATTGTTCTCATTGTGATCAAACTTTTCACCACACCGCTGGCATGGACTCCTTTCATCTCCCAACACTGACTTCACAACTGAAGTTGGATCCAAAAAGCATATAGAATCAGGACCAGGTTTTGAAGAAGAGATGCGAACATCTTCCAATCCAAAGTGTGATACAACAGATCCATTGGTGGAGTAATCATGCTGCCCATAGAATCCTGTGAAAGCAATTTCAACATCATCTATTTCATCTGGACATTGTATGGACCATTTCAGTTTGCTTAATGTGTATGCAATGCGGCGGTTGATATTATCACCACTCAGTGCCAGCCTGTCCTCTAGATCCCGTAGCAATCCCATCGCAGACGAACGTAGCGCTTCCCGCCCCTTCTTTCCAAGATGCTTATAATCATTTGAAAATTTTTTACTTTTGAGGGTTTCCTCCATCTCGGTCGCCGCTACGCTGCTGACTCGCTTTGATGGCTTGGGGGTGGTTTCTGACTCAACATGATCAAATTTCTCTCGTTGAAGATGTCTTCGATAAGGTTTGGGAGGTTCCAACAAAACGTTTCTAATGAGATCAATAGTTGTTTTGAACTGATAGCTATCAAGCTTAAAATGGAGTAAATCAATTTGCAACTCAATGTGGTCCACTGCCACCTCATCTTGTTGATACACCAACCCTTGGTTGATGAAGCTGATAAGTTCTTCCGTAGAGTAATGAATTGGCGGCCGGTGAAATATTTGATGCGATTGAAATGTAAATTTATCAAGAATTGGACGCAGAAGACCAGTCTTTGAGAAAGCCAAAGGTTCATGATGTCGAAGATTCAGGGGATAGATGTAATTATGATTTTGTTTCTCATCTGCATGTTCATGAAATGTTGAGTGATGGGTTTCTTCAGTGTTTGCGGAAAGTGTGCTACCACCTTTAGAGAGAGAATTTTGAATTTGTGCCCGATTTCGCATCGCAGGAGCCAGCGAAGAAAAAATATCATCAATATCAAATCTTTCTTGCAAAAGGACAGTTTCTTCAGCATGATGATCGCTGGGCATACAGACTTCGAGCCAGGGAAGCCCAGCATTAATATCGATGTGTGTACTAAGAGCATATGCCTCCATGTTTGTAAGAGTATATGCATGTTCTGCCCCCCAATATGCAAGATAGCGCAGGAATGGATTAGCATTAAAATTGATTGAGCGAAATAATTAAATGGCATAACATGAACATACCTGTCTTTCTTATCAAATCACATGGCAAAATTTTCCCACTTTTGTTTTGTCCACGTTCGACTAACAAGTTGGCAAATTTTCGACCTTCAACATGCGCACCCTCCATTGCCAGGATGACACTTCCTCCAGTTGTCTTGCTGTGGAGTTGCACCTGGGGGTTTGAGAAGTGGATATCTAACGTTGGGACGCTTTCCAAATTATTTCCATTTTCAGAGTGTGTTGTGTGTATAGAATGATCGCCATCATGGGCAATATTAATTTCAAAGCCTTCATCGCGCTCAAGTAAATACTCTAGCTTTGATCGAGCCAAGTCGCCATCATCTCTTGGCGATGCTTGGGACGAAAGTTCCACACCATCACCCACAATACCAGAGAAAGATACCGGCCGGTCACGACCACGTTTGATGTTGGGGTCTTCTTGACAGGCAGCCTTTTCTGCTAAAACCTGTGACTGACGAATCTGAGACTTCATGAAACCAACTGTAAAGATTAAATCTTGGATGATGACCATCAAAGCATCCCTGATTTCTATTGTCCATAACAATTTTAGCCTTGATACTAAAATACTCCATGTTGACTTGTCAACAACAGCTAAACCTTGTCCTACGCAGTCCATCGCATTGGGATCTTCCGCCTTTGGATTTACATCATCAGATCCTGATAAGATTCTTTCTAGTGATTTGTTTTGAATGTCAATTTGACCCGTGATGAACAAATAATCAAGCTCATCGATGTCACGAGATAACACCTCCAATTTCAAAAAAGGAGATTTTCCATCAGCAAGTGATGGTTCAGAATCATAACAATAGTCATGAATATTGTTCACAGTAGTGTCGCAGTTTGGCGCTCCCAACTCAGCAGCCAGTGTTTCTATTTCTAACATCTCATCACTTCTAGTTTGGCTTTCCATTTTGAAATCACTGAGGTCTAAAAGCGCAGCCTTAACAGGTCCCTCAATTTTGATCTCTTTTGTTCCTTCAACAGATGCTGAGTAATTGACTCTCCTTAAAATCAAACAAACACCCCCCAATTCATCCATTCCCCACTCGTCGACCTCGTCTTCCCCTGCAAACCAGGTTGCTACTTTTAGTTCACTGACGCTGACTTTGATGGCAATGCTACGGAGCGGAGGGAAAGGTTCGGCTTTTTCACCATCCTGCGAAGGATATGTGGCAGTTGAGTTTAAATGAGTGAACCAGGGGAGGACGTCTATCCGTAACGCGACCCAATTAGCACATGCGTCACCACCGGATAACTCGAACTCAAATTTGACAGTAGCGCCATCACTACGAAACAAAACAAACTTATCAGACGTAAGACATTGATCTCCAACTAGCTTGTTTTGGCGCACACGATAGGGAGAATGATGATTGGAACTATCCGAGCTCCCTGGAAACAGCATCTTCCATTGGAAAGAAATCTTAGTATTGAATGATGGGACATATATCAAAGGGTGACGTCCAAAGCCTGACATAGACTCTGCATTATGTGGAAGAAAGACAGTCTTTTTGGTTCTATCCATTTTACTGGGATGGCATGACATGTCATAAGCAGTCCTAATTTTCAATGATGTTGTCAGCAGAAGATGCAAAAGATTAGGAAAGCATATAAGAAAACAAGATGAAGGATAACTTGATTTAATACGCACCCCGGTATCGAAACGTTTAGATCCGTTGCATCAATTTCAAAATAACCCAAATTATAATCTATGCAACATTTCTGGCAGTTGAGAATGATAGATTGGTCTCGAAAAGTGTGTGAATCCAATAGCCATCTAATAGCCATCGCATTAACAGACAAACTTAACGGTCCATGGACAAAGAACCTCAAATTGTCCCACCAAGAGATTGGGGGAGGAGGGTCTTGCTTGTTGACAGTTTTGGGAGGAGGGGGTAATAACCTCTGTAAACATTCCATTAATCGTGGTATCGAAGGATTCAAAACTGGACCATATGATATGTCCAAGTCCTCACAAAATACTTTGCAATCAGAGTAAAGCTTAACAGGTATGCCAGTAGAGTGAAATGACACACCATAGCAGCAGCATTTGCACTGCCTGGCATTCGTGGAGAAATTATGGTGGCACGATAGCGAAGAAGTAATTGTTTTGCCTTCTTGAATCTCTGGAGTTGTCGGACTCAACCCAGCCAAATAAAGAATCCCATCCACAGTTAAATCATTCACACGAATCAATGGAGTTGCAAGGTTCAGCGGATGTAGTGTGCATACAACATGATTCATGGTAAGGTAGATCTCGCCTCCTTGGATCGATGGCCCAAAGTCGAAAATCGAAGAGTCATCCTCATCGAGTGCGTTGATTTGTGACTGCGTTATTTCTGGCGGAGTGTTGCGTTCTATTGAAACATCCACGGCCTCGAGACAAAGCCGTAATTCATCCCGCAAAAAGCTTTGGGATGTTGGTGGCGAATATGAACCAATTAAAGAATGATGCTTGGCGTCAGGACTGGGATTCATCAATGCCACATCCAGGAAAGGAATGATACATTTTATGGACATCATCTGATACCTCTTCATTCGCTTATGCTGGCTGTTTTTCAAAGAGCCAAGCCCAATATCAAGCGCCCGGGGAGTTAAAAGAAAATCGTCAATCACCCCTCCAAAATGTAAGACTGGTGGAAATTTCATGGTTGTGCAACTTCCCAGTTTCAACTCAAATATCTCCTTCAATGGGTGCCCATCATGATCGGTCACTATAAAATCACCGAGATCATGAATGGGTTGATCTGATTTTCTCACGAATTCCATTACTTCATTGTCATTAGCCCGTCTTATGATGTTTTCAACAAACAAACTATCAAATGTAAAAATGGGGGTTTCGATTCCATTAAGTAGTACAAGAACGTGCTTCGCTTGAAAAGTAATGTTTGGTTTCGAGGCCGATTCCTTTGAAGTCGTGGTAGCAGGGGGGACGTGCTTAGTCATTGATATGCTCAAGTCTAAACCACCCTCGAAAACAGTTTGCATTGCTGATCTGGAACCAAGAAATGTGTGCATATGGGCCCTCGAGAGAGAGTCAACACCAATGCGGATATTAGTTTTTTGACAAGGAAACCCACTTTTGTTTGACTGTTTCTTGGGAAGACAAGCTTTGAGACGAGCAAGAGCTTCTTGGACCCTGTAGTTACAAGACGCTTGGAGACATTGGAAAACTGGAGACCAGACGATTTCAAGCTCAGAAGAAGAACTCTCACTGAATTTAATCAAAACCAAACTCGACTTTTCTCCTGCAGCAATATCGCGCCTATCCACCATGCACACTTTTCCTTTACATTTCAATATTTTCACGAGAGAATTCTTGTTCTCGAAGTACGTTTGCATCATAGGCCAATCAGCTGGAGCTCCAGGGCCATTGCGACTTAATAAAAATTCAGACACAGGGATAGAAAACAAAGAGGACCCTGTCTGATCATCCTCATTGAATCTTTCGTAGACAGATAATTCATCAAAATCCACAGCAATCGCTTTTGACGTCGTCGGCGGCGGTGACTGCAGTGGGGTGTTTTTGGTCTGGGAATTGTTGAGCGGACTTGTTGTTTTGATTAGCAATCCTGTGGCGTGCGAATAAAATATAGTCTCTTTTTTCCTCGGAGCAATAATAGTCGCCGTTTCTCTATCGATGACAGGGAGTGATGCATGTGGGAAAAATGCCACAGATCCTTCTATTTGGGATATTGCTATTTCAAATAAATAACATTCAGCATTTTTCTGCAACTCTGTTTCAAACGTCTCATCAACATCAGGAAAACCTGGAGCACCACAATATGTTGTTTGAGGAGTTACATTGACAATCCCTCCAAATTTCGAAATGCCAACAGTTGTTTTCCCATTCAGCAGAGCCATTCTGACTTGTTGATCATTTGCGGCATCATCACATTCTATACTATAGGAATTGTTCACTCCATCAGGTGCTATTGGCAGATCAATAATTGCATCCACACAGCTGCATGATAAATCCACTCTATCGAAGGAATTTTGCTTCACCACACAAGAATCCGGAGACGAGCTTTTCCCACCTTTGTTCGAAACAATTTGCTTGATTCGTTTCGAAGTGCGTTGTAAGCCGGTGACAGCGACTTGGGCGCCGTCAACTGTTTGCATGATACACGCGAGATGAGTAACGACTTCGCCATTTAACCTTACAGCGACAGACCCGAGATCAACAGCCATACATTTCGACTTATGCACCACATCTCGAATTTTGTTATCAGGAAGTGCGCTTTTATTCTCTGAGCAAGACAAATGGATGAATTTCGCTTTCGTTCTTTTCAAAACCGCAAGGCTCAAGGCAGCAGCACATTCATTGTCGTGTTGACCAATGCCAAAAACCTCGTATCGGAGACTGGTATCCCTGACATCTGCCAGGTTAATCGAACTGACATCATAATGTTTTTGCGGCATTATGCCAAGGTATCCTCTGAAACTATCGCCATCAAAAGATTCGTCTGACGATTTGACTTGCAACCTTTTTCTCCATTGCAAGCTTGCCAGGGTTGTTCTCAAAGAGAGAGTGTTCATTATTGTCGCATTGGCATGACTATTATCGCAAAAAGGAGGGGTGCCATTGTTTTTCGACGTGGGTAAAAGAGCATATAGATGCACACAAGAAATGAAATAGAATTCAACAACATCAGTTTTTTCTGTCTTTTTTGCAGTTTTCTTGTTGGAAACAATTTGCATTGCATTTTGATGGACTCGAGCTGATGAATTATCGCGGACCACGGAGCCTGCAATATTTTGAAGTAGTACATCTGTTGACTGAACAAAAATACTCAACACTTTCAAGTCAACCCCCAGTATGAAGCTGCTGTCACCCATTGCGCTATTGTCATCTCTATTGTTTGCATACTTCCCAACATAAATTGCAGCCTGTCGCAATGGAGATGCAGTCGAAGCCAATCTTGTTTCAAATTGTTTTTGCTTAGACCCATGGACAACTATGAATCCGGCTGGATAAGATATGGAAGCCACAGTTTTTTTTCTCAGAACTTTATTTCCAGTATTTTGTGAAGAACTGTCAAATTGCCGAAGGTAAAACGACGACTTTGCTCCGTCCCATGCAAGCACTTCATTACGCTTGTCATTGCCCGATGCTAAACCAGTTGTTGTATTTTTCGACGAAAACAAATGCATATTCAGCTGACTAAACGCCGTAGACATGCCAAAGCCAAACAATGTTTTGCATTCGCCAGAGGAATTCGTCTGCGAACAATCAAAGGGAGCAGAACCATCAGTATCAAAAGTAGCATCTGTATCTATTTGGATCCCTCTCACATTGACCCAGTCTAAACATCTAGGAAGAATATTGAACTGTAAAGACTCTACTTTGATTGTGATTGTTATGGTGCGGATGTTAGTGTCTCCATCATCTCTTACATTCTGACCAGGCCTTCTGTGTTCTTTTTTCAGATGGATTTCAAAGTTCATTTCAATACCGCCAAAAGCGAACCCCCACCAAGAAGGCTGGGTAGTTGCAATGGAAGAATTTGTTAAATCTACCGGGTCGTCACATTGCCGCGGTGATCTCCTCAATATGCGTGATGAATTGATGGATATTTGATCGAACGAAACAGCTTGTAATGTCATGTTGTTATCAACGGAAACACCAGAGTTGTCGCCATTCGCCTGGGAGTTGTCATCACATCGAACCCACCCATTCAGAAAGGAAAATATGAAAAAAGAGCATCCACCAGAAGACATTTTCTTGCCAATGGCAAATGGAATATCTGTTAATTGAATCAAACTGTCATTTGCCACGCGTTTTTTGAATCGAAATTTTCTTCTCAAATTCTGGGCAAGAACAAATAAGCGGATTGCACACTGAAGAATAACTGTAGCAAAGATAGCCATAATTGGAAAAGATATGTCAGCAGTGTCTTGACCACCACTAGAAATTTCTGTATTACTGAGGGATTTCTTTGTTTCTGCTATAATTTCTGATTGCGCTTGCGTCGACGACTTGTCTTCTCCAGCGTTGTTCGTGGTTGTTGAGTGCGCCTGCCGCCCTTCTCTTTCATGGCAAATTATTAAAGGGTCGTTTTTGTCATCATCTATGATATCATATTTCTCATTGTTTTTGTAAACGGATCCATGTTGCAATGAATGCATAGCTCCCAATGTTGATTTGATGATCCAAAGTCCTGCCAATGTCAATAATATGAGTTCAGCAGTCCACGAAATACCCCCAAAAGGTAGGATTTTGAACAGCTTAGTAGAGCCATAGCATATTGTGACGGCAGCCACAAATTCTATGACGAAGAGGCATATTTGAATGCGACGAGTCGTCGTCATTTTGTTCCATGCCGTCATGATGGAAAGCGGGCGACTTGGGATTTTTAAAAGAACTCTCAATTCTAAAGGAAGAACATTGCCGCAAGAGTCTACCAAATATTAATACTAATATTGGATCCACACATCTCTTGATGAAAGCCAATACTTTTGTCTTTTTAAATAACAACAACGGCACTGTCGTCGGTATGTAGGAGTTGGCGAGGGGCTGGTTGTTTCAGGTTCAAAGTCCGCCACCGTGAGAATGTACGGCATCACGAAAGATCACGAAGTTGCGCCATATCGTACTACCCTGTACTACCCTAGGTAGTACGTTGTTGATCGAGGCGTTGTGTTAAAAAAATAGTGCCGTCCGTCATTCAGTCGCTAACCTATCACCGATCACCGGCCGCAATTTTGTCAAACGTCGAGGTTTTTTTACGACAGAGCTCGTACTCTG
>JALLAR010001257.1:0-12181 GCA_036939335.1 Conticribra guillardii
TAGGAGTTGATACATAGTCATAATCATAAGCAAGAATTAACTTGATTTTAGGTTTTTAAATGAAAAATGTGGCATCAGCTTTTAGATTGTGCATCTATATCTCTACTCTAGGTTAGGAAGCAAGAGAGCACACACCTTGTATGGTATAAATGGTGTGGAGTGAGAGAGAGAGAAAAGAGAAAGTGTTGGATTGAAATCCAGATGTGGAATGGGTGCCATTTGCCATTGCTCCTTGACAATGCTGAAAATTAATAAACACAGATTGTTCCTTTACGGGGAGGTGCATCGGTCATCTGTGCCAAATGTAGGCTGTAATAAATTAAATTTTGACTAACAAACGTTAGATACTACGAATATTATTTTACCAGAATTTTCTAAAATAAAGAAGCACACGAAACGTGCGCGCGTGTCCTTCTCGAAATCTTATGACGGCGGATCAAAAAAATGGCGACAGCGGAAGCGAAGGAACGACAGGCGGAAGATTATCCCTTGCTTTTGGCTTTTGGCAGCTAGCAAAGAAAGATCGTGCGACACAATGCATCAGATCAGACAGCAAATAATCCTGTTGTACACATCAACAACCGCAAGCACCATCATCATAATATTATTATTATTAAACAAAAAGAAGTCGATTCTGCTACTCCAATAACGTAATATCACAAGACATACAACAGGCGGAAAAGATAATAAACAGCGGCACCGATTTTGACGAACAACCGAAAACAACCTTCAGGGAGCGACGATCGACAAGAACGGACACACTAACACAATCTGCATAGCTATTGCTTGCTTGGACTGGAATTCTTAAAATCTACCACACAAACAATAAATAATGTCGTCTTACCACCACAGCAACTACTCCTCCATGCCTGGCAGCATGGCCTCCAAGCACGCCCACACATCGTCGCACCAGCACCACCCCACGAAGCACCACCATAGTAGCCACCACAACACTGCCGGGGCATACCACCATGGCAGTCACCGCATGGACCGTGACGACCGCGAAGAAGTCCGCAACTCTAATAGCTACGAAAGCCGCACCGGTATGAACTCCATCGGCAAGACTCGCTCGCACGACACTGCCACGACTGCGGCATTTACTTCCCACGCTGGAAGTCATTCCTACTCCATGGATGATGGATCCATCGCTTCCGAATATGGGACTGAGATTATCATGCCTCGTGACCGCACGCCCGGATCAGTGACGGGATCGCAGTACTCGAGATTCAAGAGTGTCACTCCTTACAGTGCCCACACGTTCAAGGCGGGAAATCATACCTTCACCGTGGATTCCAGATATTCCTTCATCCGTGTTATTGGATCTGGAGCCTATGGAGTTGTCATTTCTGCACAAGACACTCAAAAAAATGAGAGGGTGGCCATTAAAATGGTGCCAAAGGCATTTCAAGATGAGATTGATGCCAAACGTATCCTTCGCGAGATTAAACTTCTCAAACACCTCAAGCATGAAAACATTGTTGGGATTGTGGATATGATGCCACCCATGATGCGTTACGTGGATGATTTCACTGACGTCTACATTGTGAGTGAGTTGATGGAAACGGATTTGTACCGTATCATCTACTCCAAACAAAGTCTGTCTATCGACCACGTCCAATATTTTGTCTACCAATTGTTGAGGGCCTTGAAGTACATTCACTCCGCGAATGTGTTACATCGTGATCTTAAGCCATCGAATCTTTTGGTCAACTCCAATTGCGACTTGAAGGTGTGTGACTTTGGACTGGCCAGGGGAGTTTTCGATGACGAACAAATGGAAGCAGGAAAAAAGCCACTATTGACTGAGTATGTGGTGACAAGATGGTATCGTGCACCTGAAATTATGCTTGCATGCCATGAATATGGCAAACCTGTTGATATCTGGAGTACTGGATGCATATTGGCAGAGCTTTTGCAGAGGAAACCTTATTTCCCTGGTGAAGATTACATTGATCAGGTAAGCAACTTCACGAAAAGAGTACTATCGCTGATCACAATTCAACAAAACAACCCCTCACACTTATTTCTTCTTATTATGTCGTTATTGTAGCTCACCCTCATTACAAACAAACTTGGCAAGCTTCCTGAAGAAGACCTAGACTTTGTAACATCTGAAAAGGCTCGCAGGTTTATGCGCAAACTACCAAATAAACCGGTTGTGCCAATGTCTCACCAGTTCCCCAACACCCCTCCGGAATGCTTAGACTTGCTTAGGAAAATGCTCGAAATTCATCCCAAAAAGCGCATCACAGTGGAGGAAGCATTGAAACACCCCTTCATGGCACAACTTCACAGTGAAGAAGACGAGCCCGTCGCTGATCGCCCGTTCGACTTTAACTTTGAGGATGAAAAGTTGCATCGCATTCGTTTGCAAGAGCTCATCTGGGAAGAGGTTGGGGACTTCCGCCCTGCCTGTCTGCCAATTCCACCAAGAAGGGATGGCTCTCGGCCTCCAAGCCGGCGCCCACAGAGGCTACACTACATTTAAAAAATGGCAATTCCTTGAATTATCATGTTGGTGTGGGCGGGTGGGTTGTTGCCAGTTTTGGAATGTTGAGTGATGCAGGCTAACAAGGTTAAGTTTACCGGCTCCTCTTCAGTTATGTGTGGTTGGTTAGTTGTGAGTTTGATGCAGGGAAATTGTATGTCTATATGTACAAGTGACTCCAGCTCCTCGTAAGAAGTTTTTAGTTACAAATAATGTTGTTAGATATGATGAAATCATTGTATAATGTAAAAGAAGTTAGTATTATTTTAATAAAACACGATTGTATGACTGCAAATATGTATTTCTTGTAGATGCACATTTTCACTTGGGAAACAATGTGAAGAGCACAGGAACAAATTGTAATTAAATCTAATTTCAATCCACTTGCTTAAAATTTGTGAACATCATCAACATGGCAGCAGGGTTTGGGCTTTCTAGAATTGCATGTGTTAATTTGAACTTGTCTTTGCATGTAAAAGTATAAGTAAGTACTACAAGCCAAAGTTTGCAATAATCATTCCGATAGAGTGATGTAGAGATTTTTGATGCCCTACAAATCAACCTTTGCGAAGAAGCTAGTACATGTTTACTGTGAGCTGATCATAACTAATTGTGCTAGAGCACAGGATGGCCCATAAAGATGGTGCGGCGTCCAAACAGGAACTGCTAGGCTCGATTATTGAGCGAGTGTTGAAAAATGGGAATGCACTGGAAGAGGTATTAAACAAAAGCATCGCAGATAATGCACTGCATCTCACGAGAATAGTCTTCTATTAGTTTATGATAATAAAAATTCAACTGTTTCAGTCACAATATTTTTCTTATCAAGAAATTGTAAGTCACTCTATTTGTTTGCTTGTAGTATTGAAAAAAGTGACGCTCAGCGGGTACCATGTAACCGGTAAGATTTGTTGAGGGTTGACGGGAATAGGTGCAAGCGGTTCAAGGACGACCATGATCATATCCATATTATTTAACCAAGAACCAAGAACTCAAATTAACCGGAGACTCCATGTTGTGTTATACCACCCTGGTGCAAGGCAAATACTACAATAACGAACACAGCTGGGTGATACAAGGCACATAAGTTTAAGACCTGCACAATCCACACAGTCAAGTTTCATTTGACTATCTTTCCATCAAAAGAGTAAACCAATAAACAAACTTTGGAGAGTTGACCAAAATCACATTTCGTAAAGTTTCGAGTATTGTTCAAACCCAGGAGGAGGAACTCCAGTTTCGCACCATGCAGTGTATGTCACCTCTTTTGTTACCATGTTTAGACCAACCATTTTTAGATAGTCGTCCAAGGAACGGGTGGTCCCCATTGAATACTGCTCCACAGCTGAAGAATCAAACAATTCACAAATTAAAAAGTCAGTCAACCAAAAATTAATGATGAAATATAAAAAATACGAGAAACAAAAGACAGAGGGACTAACCTGTGAACAAGCTTTTTGGTTTTAGCATATCCTTTGCGGACTCGGGATAGCCAAGCTGGGTTTTCACTCTGTTCAAAACCAACATTTGCAAGGGATTGTGAACCTGGGAACATACATGTACAGGGGATTCGTGGAAAATTAATAGACCAAACAATGTTAGATACGTGTAACAAATCAACTTCAAATATCAAATCCCAAAATAAAATTAGCACAATACACTCACCCCAAAAGTAAAGGCACGATGAAGGCTCTCCCAAAATTTCGGCGCACGATTATTCCTCACATACCGATGCCCCACCAAACTATGCGTCGGACTAAACATATCATACCCCGCCGTCCAAAGTCGCGCCGAAAGAAGAATTTCCTCCCCCATGAAAATATACGGCAAGAATGGATCAAATGGCACATCCCTCAAAATGGTCGAGGGCGCCACGAGGTATCCCGCCGCGGCAAAGGGGGCAAAGCGAGGAATGTCGAGTTTGACACTGTCGTAGGTGTAACTCCCCTCGAGACGAATGATTTGCGATTCCAAATCGGAAGTGGCAAATACCGGTCCACAGAGGCGCGGAGCCGCTTCTTGCATCTTTTCGCTCAAGTCTGCCGTATGCGGAGGAGGTAAATGGCTAATGACGGGTCTTTCCGATGGAGCGCTCTTGAGCATGGAAATCGCCAGCGCATCCCAATCTTGCAAAAATGTCATGTGCGAATCAATTTGCATATACCACTCCTCGCCCATCCATAATTTGGATGCAAAATACCGAGCCATGTAGGGTCCCAATGATTCTGATTCCTTCATTTGCAAGAGTCGGACGTGGCCGTTGGTGCAATAGTGTTTGCCCTCGTTGGAATTGCAGAATATGGAATAGCAATCGGGATCGGGTCCGGTGTTAGTGGTGGAAGTGTCCTCCATAGTTACACCGGAGTGGCAAGTTTTGTCGTCTTGGCAATTTTGTTGTACCAATCCAACGAACAATTTGTCGGGATGCTTCGCCTTAGCAAACGCACCCTTTAACGTGTCGGGACAATGCTCGTCCCGAAAACTAACCACGCTCACAAACATGGAATCATCCTCCTCTCTCCTCATGGGCATGCGAGTCAGATATTCTTGATCCCAGGGATACAACCATTTACTCACGAGTAAATGGTAGGCGGCCCATATTCCATGAGGGGTGGCTCGTTTATTTTTGAGATTGGAGGAGTTTAATTTTTTGAGAAAGGAGGTTAGGAAGGAGGTGATTTCGTCGAGGGTCATGGGGGCGGATTTGTGGTTGTGGGATAGGGAGCCGGGGTTGATGTTGCTGGTGCTTCCGATGCCTGATCCACCTCCATTGTTGTTGTTGTTGTTGTCGTTGTTGTTGGTGCCAGCAGCAGCAAGAGAAGCACCGCCATGAATAATTTCCTCCACCGTTTTCTTCCCCTCCTTAACTTCGGCTAAATGACCTCCCACAATTTGAGATTGGGCCAGTAAGGATTGAATCCGAATGGGCAATTTGCGCGTTCTTTCTCTTGGATCATTATTATTGTAATTATTATTATCATTATTGTTATGGATGCCATTGGCAGAAGACGATGGTTCCGGAACAGTTCTCAATATCCCGCCGCCCACACCTCCCTCATGCGTGTTTGGTGCGGGGGCAAGTAAGAATAAAATCGTGGATGCGAAAATGAGGCATCCTATTCCTCGGAGGACAGTGTTGGAGGAGGAGACGCTGGTGGCGATGGTGGGACCTCCATTGTTGTTGTTGCTGTTGCTGTTGCTGTTGCTGTTGTATTCGTCACGNTGTTGCTGTTGCTGTTGCTGTTGTATTCGTCACGGCCAATATAGCTCGTTCCTCGATGCATGATTGTGTTTGTGTATGTTTTTATGATAGTATTATTTGAATTGGTTTGTGAGTTAATATTTATTTGTTCCCTTTCTTTCGTTCCCTTTTTCACTTTAATGATAAAATAATGATTTCAATGAAAGTTCAGGTTCGTGGTGGGTCACCGGAGGTCACCGGTCGCCGCTTTGATAATTTATCAACTGACTGACATCAAAAATACGCCACCTACAATGTTTAAAGTTCATTACTGTTTAATAATATTAATTAATATATTATTTTCATAAAAACACTTTGATATCATAGGTATCATATGTCCTAATGAGCAAACCACCAGACTTTCTCACAAACCAAACCAGACAAAAAAAATGAACCAACCACGGCAACATCAAAATCTGCAACAGCAACATCCACGTCCACATCCACATCCACAACAAAAACTCACAATAGTCCTCCTATGCAGCGGGAACGGATCCGAACCCTCCCATTATCGCCCTTCTCGAGACGATGTCCGCTATCGTCACCGACACGATGCTCTCGTGCGATGTGTGGCTTCCTTCCTGTTTGGACAACCTGCGGGTGGTAGTCATAGTGGGAGAAGAGATGGCGATGATGGATACTACTATGGAGGTTGTGAGTTGATTTTGATGTATGATGGTGATTTTAGTTGTATGCACATGCGGCTACTTCCTTCATCATTATCATCTAGTAGTAATGGCGTTGGTGTTGGCAGCAATCCACCCTTGGAAAAAGAAATTGTGTCTGCGTGGAAAAGTGCCTCCAGAGAAGCGATACGATTTGGACAGCGACCTGCCACTTTGGAGGATAATAATCGTCAACAGCATCACATAACAACAACAACAAAAACAACATCAAAATCATCATCATGGCAGCCCGGTTCTAAATCCACTTCCACAATGGGAACTATTTCAACGTTAGGACGAGGTCGTGGAAATATTGGCAACATTACCTTTACGCAGCAAAATTCGGGGGAGGAACAAGGATCAATATCGAAAGGCAACTTGGCAAATCAAATTTACCCCAAATTAGAAACAAAATGTGTTTTAGATGCATGGAAGAATGTCACATCTTGCTCGACAAAAAATGGAGGAAGGGAGCCATCAACGACATCAACTCTAAATCATAATACACTCGACGATACTACCAATGCCAACACCCACAACCACCACCACTAACAAAAACAACGACAACAACAAAAACAACAAAAACAACAACAAAAACAACAACAGCAGCACGTAACAACTACTGTCCACACCAACATGAAAAAATTACCACCTCACATACCACCCTCCAAACGAGACATTCTCCTAACTCTCCAATCCACATGCCCCGTCGATTATTTACGAATGCATCATTTGAATGTTCCATTGGAAGTGGCATTGCGGAAATTCAATAAGAAGAAGCTTGAGATTGTTTGGGAAGGGTATTCGAAGAGTAGTAATTATGCGAATAATGGTGGTGGGAAGAAGAATGATGGAGTTGATGCTGACAATGGTTTGGTCGTGGATGATGGGAATAGTACTAATGAAAGACGGAGGGAGGATACCCATGATGGTGGCAGTGGAAGCACTGGGAAAGATGATGCATTGTTCTCCTCTGACACGGCTACTATTAGTAGTAGTACTCAATGGGATCAAATCGAAAGAACATTTCGATCAATACTCACAAAAACTAGACCAGAATTGGAGGATAAAGATAGGCATGATAACAATACCGACGATTCAAAGAAAGCTTATGCAACGGATGTAATCGCATCATATTTGCATGAATCATGCGATGCCGAACTTCCATGTTGGGGATGGGACTTTTCCTCATTGAAAGAACACGCCCACACCGCCAATCAGCGTACCCCAACAAAAAATGGTGGCCGTGTGAAGCACATGGTTATATTTTTAGGAGCAGTGCGAGATATGACCACCCTAGAGCATCGTGCACTCTCTCATGCTTGCGCCCATTTGCAAATACCATTGGTGCCATGCAGATTAGGACCGATACCAGAATTTACGAGCAAGATCTTGAGTGTGGTGGGATATCATTATCACAGGGGAGTCTTGGGAGAAGGCTTGGTTGGCTTGTGGAAACGACAAATGGAGAAGGATGCGCGGAAGGAATCTGGCAATTTAGTACAGGATTCGCCCACCGATGGTCATGCTGCTGCCATCACCCAAAATCAACAACGAAGGACAATCCATACAATTGCTATTCTTCCCATCGATTCTCATTCACTTACTGCCGATCCTTCCATTCGAAACCGCGTCCATTGGTGCATGGTTCGTTTGTGTGTTTGTTCCTTGTGGAGATCAAAATTGGCATCGTCATCTTCCCCCGAAGCAGATGGCATGACTGCCTCTGCCACCACCACACCATTACTGGACAATATAATCACATTTTTATTCAATGATGGAGTGAAAATTACACTGCAACAGAAAGATTTTATTTCTACCATGGCAAAGAAACATAAAGCGGCTCCATCAGAACGTCAGATTTTAGAGGAATTGTGTGATTTGCGGGATTCTAATACTGATGCTGATGACTCATGTTTGGATGGAGCTGCTGGTTCTTCTAGTCGCATGGAACGAGTTTGTCAAGAAATAATATTATCAGCGGTCAAATCTCAATGCCACAAAAACAATCACTGCAAGGAAAGTAAGTCACCCCATTGCCATGTGGAAGGAAGAGAAGTGCCAGCCAATGATGTCATTCATGCATTAGATTTTACGAATTTTGACGAAAATAACGGGAACGAGAATTCCTCGTCTTCGAGACAGCCACCGCAACTGATGGATCTGGCATATTCCAAAGAATCATCTAATTTGCAGGTCAATAGCAGTGGTGAAGGGAGTTTGACCCTATTCAATATTCTTTATGTTCATCCAGATATACAAACTGACAATAGTATGACAAAAGAAAACCAAATCCATAGAACCCTTCGATCTGCATTCTCTCTTGCCAACATTCAAGTTAAAAATCAAGTGCCACTTTGTATTAGTAAGAAAAGGACTAGCTTGACTGCATCGTGTGGGAATTGCACGGCCGCACAAGACGGAGAAGCTTGTACTATCATCTTGCTTCAACACTTGGATTATCAGAGCAAACTGTTTCCCCTCTTGGCGGGTATGGGCAACACCAGACTGCAAAGTTTGACTAAAACGAGCGATGCAGAGATGCATATTTCGAAGGTAGTGTATCTATCAACCATTTGCAATGACGATGTTGATAGTGTTGCAAAAAATATGAAGACTAAGGAGAGGAAAACTGAGAAGAAGCGGAAGCAGACCGTTGTTTCAAACAAAAAGAAGAAGAAAAAGAAGCACAAGACCAGTTGTTGACAAAACGATCATTAAAAATTAATCCTGGGTACGACAAATCTCTAATCCCTGCCCTTGAAGCAATGCAGCATTACTTCTTCTACATCGTAACTGACATAATGCTCCTACACAGACCAACATCAATACTCCAACTAAATCTCCCCAGCAGACAGATTGTGAAACATAGTTTTTTTTGTAAAGCACTTTCCATGACTGGAACTTTTTTGGGACTTTTTCTAAAACAAAATTGAACCCTGTCGAGCCCAGAGGCCCCTCGGGGGAATATTAAATTATCAAAAATATAGTATCATATCCGTCTTAGACAACAGTCATTATCATTGTAACAGGAGCAGGAGTAACATTATAGAGAGGGAACTACTGCTTACATTTTTACATTCTTATCAATGATTACCAGTAATTCAGAACATGTGATAATTACTTCACAAGAGCAAAAAAAACTAAAGCCAAGGGTATTTTTTTTGGTTAAATTACAAAAAATCAAGTATGTAGAATAGTAATGAATGAATGGTATCATATTGCTCTTTTACCAAAAAATATGATATAATGTACATCAGCATGTGAATTATTCAGTCCAACTGATCAGTTCAATATATTGTAGTTTAAAAAGATTACATTTCTTTCGCTTTATTTTCAATCAGGTGAGGTGAGTGCTACTTGCTACTATCACGGCAATTTACATGGCCACAATATTGCAGGCTAATTTTTATTGGCATTAGTGGCAGTAACTCTTTCCTTAATTATTCAAGTTTTTATTTTTTGTTAGTCCGATCTTTTCCTAGTCTTGATGTTTTGCAAAAAGGGCACATTCACTTAGACAGTATTATACTACCCTATTTATTGGTGATAGAGCATCAGGTTTTTCTTTACGTATTAAGTAAAAAAAATGGACATATTAATATTATGTATTAAGTAAAAATTTCGTTACATATTGGATATCCGTACGTAATATTGATTATATATATTTCAATACCAATTCGGTTCCACCAGTACCAAATTGCCCCAATTTTCCCCCTTGAAATTGATTTGTGACTTTTTGTTAAAAATTAACGGATACCTTCTCTGTTCAAATTGGAAATTGGAACAATTTGGTTCCGGTGGAACCAAATTGGAACCGAAAAATAAATTACTGTAAAATGGTGTGACTGCTGACTGCTGACTGCATCTGAAAGCTCCCTAGTACCGATATTATATTTTTTGTACCGGCAGCCGACGGGTACAGAAGTACGGTAATTAATTACCCCTAGTCAGCAGATGTTTTCGGAATGTTATTACCGAAATGGATGCATGGTTTTATTTTCAGGTACATGTCATTAAATTCCGTTATGATGCATTTAGAACTACTATTGTCAAATTTTAAATCCGACTTTGCTTAAATAGTTATGTTAATCAAATTGCTATAAAATGTGTTCATTTAAAGATATAAAAACCTTTTCGGTAGATTTACTATTTAACGTTACGAAATTTAATTGGAGAAGTGTGTATTATTATAACATCTTTTTTTACCAAAATTCAAAACCTTATTTTTGGAGTAATTAATTACCGCTGATGAAACTATAATAATCCGCTTAGTCAAGAAAAGTTATTACTATTTTGTTTGGATATTAATGTCTATACAAGCGTATTAAATCTGATTGTTAGTTAAATTTGTAATTGACTTTGAGTTGGTGCAGTTGACAGGCTATTATTTACAAGAAATCTAATTGAACAACGTTTATGTCATCCCCCTCACTTGCATTGTCTTTGTCAGGAAACATTAGTGCTGGCAATCTTGGTGTCTGTGTTGTGTCAGTTTCTATTTGTGGTATGATGTCATCAGTCTTGGTGTGAAACGATGTACCATAGCGTTCAACCCAAATCTCTTGTACCATCCTGTAGATATTGGTATTCTCTCTCTCCCTTGCCATCACACTTGTCAGTATAATCTTGCAGTGCTTCTTCCCCTTTTCACTCCATCCCGACTGTAGGTATTTATTTTTTGCTCTAGTTTTCATGCCAGTATACTTTGGGCCATTGTACCCTGTACAGTATTGCTGTCGTTATTGTCATCACTTCCGTCACTGCTGCTGGTATTGCTGCCCAGGTCACTTCCAGTGTCAGTCTTGTGTCCTCTTTCTTTCAATGGTTCATTGTTCTCCTTTGCAACTTTCCTGTATTATTCCCTCCACAACTTGTAATTGTTTCGTAAAACCGAACACGCAAAGGTCTCATCGCTTGGATTCCTAACATCAAAAATTGTATGATTAAGGATGTGCCTTGAAGTATGTATTCAGTCTTCTAGATCCCATTAGTGTGGATGCATATCTTTGAATGAATTTAACATATGAATTCCAGTCACAATGAAGTCCATCCGCTTTCCTCCAAAAAAATGGTTCCTTCACTGTCTATTGATGGACAATCAATTTTTCTTGCATCTTCTGTGATTGCAGTGAACATAGGAATTTGAATGATTTCCATTAGGCTGTGAAATGTGTATTGTATTAAAACTCTCAATGGTGACTTACCCATGAACAATCTTCTCATATTCTGAGGTGCATTTCCCTTTCACGTAGAAAACTTCTTATTGATCATGATAGGTACTAGATTATCCTCCCAATATTTTTCCTTCCCCCCTTCCTCCTCCAGACAATCCAATGGATACACTACTAATGGCAAAAAGGGCGTGTCTTGTAGAAGGCATTTCTCGCTTGGTATCTAGGTTTTTTAAAACTCAAAGCGGCAAGAATCGGTTTCATTTGCTAATGACGAAGACGGTAATGGGCGTTAGAAGTGGGCACAACCCACGACTATGAAACGATAATGTTACATCGTAGCGGCTCGAACGGCCATGGTGTTTTTATTTTATCATGGTATTTACGCGTGTGAGGGGTATTTTTTGAAATGGCGATAAAGTGAGGATGTCTGTACTAAGTCAGCCACACCTCATCTCACAGTGAACCCCAGATCTGTCCGCTGTCAGACCCATAGAAATTTCCTTGATCCCTCATTTTAAAGTCAAACCACATTTTCTCATGGGACTGAGGGAGTATCTACTACCCATGTATGTAGGTGTATGTTTTTTTGCTCGCACCAGCCGATGAGGGA
>JALLAR010001258.1:0-16069 GCA_036939335.1 Conticribra guillardii
GGAAGGCCTCATACATGGGCACTAAACATATATATTTGTGTGGGAACAAGTTTAATTGGGATTGGGTGGTTTGATGTTTATTCAATATTGCAACAGTTTTTGTACCATATATCTAGACAGAATGTAATTTTATGTAGTATATATTTCTAGATTGAGTCCCATGAAATTCCGTTTATAACCATAAAAATGGATGGATGGGGTCAATTTTTGTTTTTGAACCTTTTGATGTATCTGAGTTGAACCCATGTCAATAGGTTTTTGCAAAAAAAACACAAAAAAAACATTTAAAAAAATGATCATTTCTTTGGCCGGACCCCCTATTGTCTTGTCATTGTCCGTTCCTTGTGGTGATTGTTGTTGCAGTTGGTGGTGCCACAATGGGCTTGGCATTAACATGCCCTACCATTCAGACAATGCACGATGCAAAGGCCATTGGTACTACCCTCCTGAGCAGCAGGTATCACAGCAGCGTTTTCACTCGTCACAGTTGCCGACAACAACATCCATGAGGTTCGATCGTCGTGAGCCTCCCACGACAAACACTCAAAAATATTACGGATGCTACAATAGCAGCAGGGTAGGGACATACCAATCAACAACAACCATGGCACATTGTTAGCACCGATTGCGGTTCAGCTGACTAGGTAGAAGTGCTCATTCAAGCAGCAAGAACAGTTGGATCTTCCAAAACCGGTGGTCCTTGTTCATTCATCCAAAAGTGGAAGTGGAAGTGGGCACAGTCATAATAATAGTAGTACTAACAATTAACTAAATTTTACTCATGCTGCTAATTACTTTAGATGCATTGATTATTGCCATTGTTCTTTGGTTAACAAGAAGAAGCAATGAAAGGTCAGAATTTGGAATTTTCCATTTCCAACACCGCATCAGCAATAGTTTGTTGAAGTGCGAGGTTATGAGCTCAAAAAAATGACATTCGCACCAGCCAACAGCCAACCCAATAGTTCTCGCATGAGGAGGACAGACGGCCATGGGAGGCACGGTGCACGTCCGAAAAGAATCCCACAACACAGATTCAAAAAGAGCACAGAAACTCAAAAGTGGATTCTCGTGGGCCACCTTCTTCACTTTTGTACACAAATATCTTGGACAGGCCCTTAATGAACTAACTGTGAACTGGGGTTCCATCCTACTACTTTTCATCTGAATCTGAGCTTGAGCGAAAAGCTCCAGCATCAACATGCCGCAACTCCCAGCGGGCCGCGGAGGTATCAATGATCGTGGCAGAGGTGGTGGCCGCTGGGATGTGGTCCGCAAAAAGGTGAATAATGATATCGAGGAAAGGGACCACCATGCCCGACGGCCAAACAACCTCCTAAAGAAGATGAGAAGCTTTCAATTGTCCAAACACAGTACTCCGATCCCTAATGGCAAAAACGACATACCAGAGGATGTGGAAGACCTACACGAGCATTTCCGCACATGCACTTCGTTGACGCGCATCCGAGAGGAGCTCAGGAACGCATTAAGCGAGGATGCCGAGCGTAAGATGGGATTTGGGTTGAATGCGTGTGCACGAAAGGATGAAAATACGGGGAAGCTATTGCTTCATTCCATTGGGCTCAACAAGTATCTTATATCGAGTGGCGGGGAAGGAACGGCCGCTCAATCTAGAGTCAACCAGTTCGTATTGAGAGAACTTTTGCCGGTACGTGAATTCTGGCAAAATGCAATAATATTCATATAATATTATGGCACATGCATAATCTTCAAATCTATTCATTCCGTGATCTATTATTTTATCATATATCGACTGACAACTTATATATTATTTTCGGACTCTCCACCAAAAAAGGCATATCCTTCAGCCATAGTCGAAGAGGATGCTTTGGGTAGAATCCCCTTCACAGAGCCTATTATGTACGTTGTTCTGACTGTAATTCGTCCATTGATATTCATTTGTATGCCAAAATCTTCCTCACTTTACCCCCTTTCATCCAATTATAATTCCAGGCAATGGATTCATGCCAGGAGGGTTGTTCGAAAATGGAAGCTCGATACAGACCTGACTCGCGAAAAGGTATCACTTGTAGCAGCCAAGTTGCAGAGAAAGATGCGTGCTGATGCTTCCTCGAGTAATCTTCATCATGATTCGGATTCAGACTCAGAAAATACCACTGAATTGAATAAAACCCGTACTAGTGGACGTTCCTTTTACCGTAGGGGATCTTCCTTCTTTGGAAAACAAGATGACAAGCAAGCACGGATGGAGTTGAAAATGATAGTCGAAAGTAGTAAAGACGCCATGTTTTGTATTGATGAAAAGGGAAAAATTTTACTGACGAATAGCGCATCTGTAAGACAGTTTGGTTATTCGATGAATGAGCTGATTGGGTCCAACATTTCCATTATTTGCAATGCACATGACGCGTCGAAACACGGGGAGTACATAGAGCGATACCTTAGGACGGGGGAAAAACGTGCCATGGGCAAGAATAGAGAAATTCTGGCAAAGAAGAAGGACGGATCTACATTTTTCATTGAGCTTGGTCTTACGGAGGTAAATTGCGGTGGAAAATTTATCTTCTGNGAAGGACGGATCTACATTTTTCATTGAGCTTGGTCTTACGGAGGTAAATTGCGGTGGAAAATTTATCTTCTGTGGGTTTGTGAAGGATATAACAAATCTCAAACGGCACCGCAAAACCCTTGAGCGTACCACCTCAATGATCGGAACCGATAATCAGGAGGAAGGAGGCGACAACGCGCGTGCTCATGGAATTCCATTTTTAGTGGAGTGGTGTCTAGTTATTTTATCAGAATTCGTCGACAATCATGGATACGGGCGATTGAGTGGTGGGGGCGAGGATGAAAATATGGAATCTTCGAGGTCTCTGATGGACTCCTCTATGGCATCTCTGAAATCATCTTTAACTAACATAAAATATCGCAATGGCGCTTCGCCCGTGGTTGAAATGATGGATACAATGGTCGTTGAGAAGGTTGCAGCAATCCCTTATCTCTTGGAAGAACTGTTGCTTGTAGAGGATCCAGAAGCTCGCAGCAGGATATTCGATATGTCGATTGTTCACAAGGTCCTTTTCAATGTGGATTCTTTGGGCAATGGGAATTGGTGAGTAAATAATGAATATTGTCCTTTCTTTGCCACAAGTATTATGTACAGTAGCTTACACGAAGCTTTTTTCCAAACATCCACTTCATAACCCTGGAAAAACATATCATTAAAAAGGCTTATCAAAATGTTAGACAAAAGTATCCGTGTTCAGAAAGAGAAAATACTTGATGCCAACCTAACAGGTGAGAATGACACTGAATCTTTGCTGTATCGTTATTATACCATCATATCATACTAAAATACTTGATCAAATCACAGGTACTGATGTGGATACCGCAGAAGGTCGAGCCTTTCAATTACAGCTCAAAATGGCACAGGAGCAGTGCCGGTTTCTTGCTGAGGGGGCAGTCTTCTATCTGGAACAAGTGTCCGAGTTAAACATTCAAGACGATCTTTTTGTTTTCCACCACATTAAGATGCACCAAGATGTCGTCGAAAAGAGGGGGGGCGCCGACATGATCTCAACTGGTCACGTACATCACTTTGAGAAACACCGCAATAAGTTATTTGATGCAGTTGGAGAGCTCAATGGACTTGTAAGAAGAATCTGTGTATTGGAGGACGATTTGGTGAAGAGAGCTGCCTCTACGCCAGTGATAAGAAGACTCCTAGACAAGATCATGTTTTCGCCATTTGCCACTTTGTGTGCCCTCTTCGACGGTATCTTTCACCTTCTGCTAATGATTTCCTTCCGTCTTGGGCCCGCACCAGCTTTGTTTCATCTCTCTAATTTGGACGATGCATTTCATCCTCAACAATACCTCTTTGCAAATGCTGCGCTGATGGCCAGTGTGTTTTATTTTGGAACGAAGGTGATCCATGCGGGCGTTGCAAAACATGCATTGTCTGAAAATCTCTTCTGGTCTGATGCTACTTCCTTTTGGAACCTCTTGGATATTGTGCCGCTAGTGATGGTATTAATATGTTCATTTGCTATTGACATTGTGCTTCGAAAGAGAGCATACTATGAAGTGGGAGACTCAGCAATACCTTTCTCTTTGCGAAGCCTCGTTGCAATTACAACCCCTTTCCTATGGTTGCGTATCATGGCATTTGTAAAGATCAGAAATAAGCAGCTGGCAACTTTCATTTGTGAGTATTCTCTTTTTGGCAGTGCATTGTCGTAGAATTCCTTTGTTGGTGTCTGACATGTGTTACCATTATTTGATTTCTTGGTGATGCAGTGTGTACCGTAGAGGTAAGTATTTCTCCCTTTTTTTCTTCTTCAGATTGTATATTCTTGCCTCATTCACAATCCTGCATCATTTACCCTCTTTCCCTTGCAAATTCATAATAGATCATGAAAGATATCAAGTGGGTACGTACCGTATTGAATTTTTTGTGGAGAACAACAGAGTAATTTTCCCAGATCTAATAAACCCGTTGGTGCTCTTTTACCTGGTAGTTTCTATTAGTTTTATTTGCTGCGATGGCAAGTTTTGCCCAAATGTGGGTTTCACTTACGTTCGAACCACATCATTTAGAAAGACAGTACTACTTGGAAGGGTATCTGAAGGCTTACACCATAATGGTGAGTGATTTTCCCCTAGCGCAACCTGCTTATTTTTGATTCTTTCTATGCTAACTGTTTATGATGCTCTGCATATTTTCCTCCCTCTCCCTAGCTTGGCGATCTTGACGTAGATGCACTGAGAACTCACCCGCTGGTATCGCTTCTTTTTGTAGTTTACACATTCGGTGTTACAATTGTGCTGCTCAATATATTGTAAGCGAAACTACTTCTGTTGGCATTGATTTTAACTGTGATTTTCGTCTCATTATTTTTGTATTTCATTTTGCCAGGATTGCCATCGTGAGTGATTCCTACCAAAACTCATTTTCGACATCAAAAATGATGCTTGGCAAAGCTCGTGTGATGTTTGTGTCAGAGCTTTCATCTCTTAAATCCTTCCACGAGATGTGGTGAGTTGTTGGCAAACTATTCTTGAGCATGATGCATCATAAGCTTCATATTCACATTGACATCGAGTGGACCACTCACTGCTCCGCCTTTTTGCATCATCTAGGATGGAAGGCAAGACAGGGACAGTACGTCGCAATGTCAACTATCTCTTTGCCACAGTTGCTATTTTACACCTCTGGATGATAACTGGGACAATAAATGCCAAGCTTAGCCGAGGTGCTTTTTGCGAGATAGACACCTTTTTACCAAACCGAATCAGGCTCGAGGCTGTACTCGTATTCTTTTTCTTATCTTTCATTCTGTTTGCTATGAAAATGACGACAGCTTATGTCCTTAACGAGTTCAACGATACAGGAGGTCTCAAGTCTTCTATCTCGGAGGGTAGGTCCTCCTCGCTATTGCAACGCACACTTAATTGGTTTATTCAGAACGCTTTCTCTTCAATGAGCAACACTTTTGACACTCTATTTGATCGAGAAGATGAACGGAATGAGTTAACGAGCTCGTCCTCCGCGAATGTGAATCGAACAGACAATGCTCTACAGCGTTCCATTGAGAAATCCAGGAAGAATATAAAAGTTGACCTAAAGAGTATGCTTGAGCAGTTGCAACTCTCACTCAGGGAAATGGAAGAGCAGAATAAAATTGATATTTCAAATGCAATAACCTCAGCGATTGCCCAATCACAACAGCACATAATAGAAGCAATGAATCAGAACCAAGAGGATAATATTCTTCGGGAAGAAGAAAGTGAGTCTGACCACAATAGTTCAGACAGTTCTTTGTCAATAGGTGATGTTGCTAATCTTTCCCAGCACATGTAAGATCCCTTTAAAAAATGTCTCTTTCAAAAGCAAAAACCGTTCCACTGTTGTAGGAATGAAAATTAGTCTGGTTGGGGTTGGGTTTACCATTTTTATGTTTAATTCCACCCTACTTTGTCTTTGCGTTTCTCTTTTTGTGATTTCCCACTAAATTTAAAGCAGTTGTTATAATATTGTAAGCATTGTATATAAAAACTTTGATACCTCACATTCGCCACCAATTTTTCTTTCATCTGAAAAGCATTAACTGACACCGATTGTTATTGATCCACACATCTTTATAGCCTGAGTAGTACTAGTTGTATTTATGTGGTAGATTGAACCAGAAGGAGTCTTTTTCATTGTTGGATCCAGATCTTTTGATAATCTTCACCCATGAAATGCTCTCTGCGCTTATTAGATGTTGATTTTTATCATAACAAGAAGATGTGATGAAGGGTGAGAAGACTTGGAATCCCTTTGCAACACTGTAGCCATAACAGTTCATTCCTTTGCTGCATCTGCTCTCTCCCCATCCCCATCGAGCAGTGAGAGCTCATCCTGAATCACTGAAGAACCTACACCACATCTGGGCATTTGATTCATGCCATTGGTAAGAAGAAATAATTTCACATTACCTTGCCATTGAAAGTGTTTTATACCTTTTGCTGTACCAATCTGAAAACATAATGCAGAGCACAATCATGCATAGGACATATTCCCATATCATTGATCCACTTTTTGTCAAGTTGCTCATTGCTGAGCCTGAGGCAGAAATTGTACATGATTTCATAATCCCACAATAGAGTCAGTCAGCAATTTAACTCAAACCCTCTTGAATTCCCCCCAGTTTGTTTTGTACTCACTCTTCCCCTGTATTCTGCATTTTACATGTTTGTTAGTCAGTGGGAAAGTCATAGTTTTCCCACTGACCCACACTATCCTCCAAATGCATCACAGCTCCAAGTCTTAGTCGGGAATGTCCTGCACATATCCCGGACATGTCCCAGACATGTCCTATTCCCTGGATTTGGGCATGGACAGGATGTTTTCGGGGACACAGTTGACGACTGGCCTGTTGAGTCCCATGTCCTGTGTGTGTGTCCTTGTTTCTGAGTCATGAGTGGCACCTGACCACCGACAATTTTTTTATCCAGCAAAATTTGTGTGACAAAATAAAATATTTTTCTTTTCAAAGTTGTTTTTTGAAACCTGCTTTAGTACTTGTGCATATAATCAGGGTTTGTGAATCGACTGGAGCAAATTGTATGGTGTGAGTCACCAGAAAGTATGCATGTCCTCTTGTGTCCCGGACATGTCATGTCCCCGTCCTGTGCCCTCTGGTGAGCACCATGGGGATGGCACTTGTCCAGGTCCAGGATGTGTCCCGGACATGTCCCTGTGTCCGTCCTTTTTGTGGATTTTTGGACATGGGACCCTCTGAAAGATCCCATAAACATAAATAAAAAGTTTTCTCTCTTTTGGAATTTTTGTTACTTATCAAAAACCTGAGTAATTCATAATTCAACAAGAATGACATCACACCGGTATTCACGACATGAATATTTGTGACTCATGACCCATGACATATTGTGCCACTTGAATAGATGGCTTTTAACTTTTAACTGTGACTGGGGTGAAAATATTGAGGGTACGGGGATCCTTGCCGCTAATTAGGATTTTTTCACAAGGGCATGGGGGTACTATGACCTGAGATGGACTTTATGTGACCCGTTCTCAATTTTTTACTGAGGGTCCCTTGAGAAGAATATTGAAAAATTGAACATGAAGTGGTTATCAGTAAATCTTAGTGTGTATTTAAAACAGAATATATTGCATTCTAATTATGTGATGAGTGCAGATGATTGTTCCCATGTCCATGTGTGGGCCAGTAAAATCTGATTAGTGATCAGTGCTGCTGACTTTTAACTTGTATTAGTAATAGATACAGCAGTATCAGTATTGCAGAAAAATACGTATGAGATTAATAATTGTTGTCATAATGTGTTACATTTTTTTTAGCCTGTACTGCTTTTAAATTTCATAGTTCCTGGAACTTACTTCTAGGACCACCAGTTCAATATAATAGAAGGAAAGATATCAAAAATACCTTTCCAATGGTGTGCATAACTTCAAACAACTCCTTCCGGATCCCAAGATACATTCCCTTGAAGTTTGGTCGCAACCACGAAAAAAGAACAAATCACTTCACATCACAACCCCTCCTGTAACATTTGGTTTTTGTCCCATTCCAATCAAAAGGACCTCATGACAATTCACCAAAGGGCACACATCACACCAATGCTTAAGGGGTGAGCGGCACTCATCAATATACTCACCACATCCACTTCAAGTCACATGGGTCTCAAGGACGTTGACGTGAAGCTTTGTGCGTGCATGACATGAAGTTCCATGCTACAATGGCAGCGATACTCAAGGTGATGGTGGCAGCAGCCACCCTCACATGATAATACCTCTCATCAGTAAGTAAATGCAGATGAGATTGCCTGGCCTGATGATGCAAAGAGGCCATCATGATCTGCCCCTCCCCATGAAGAAACAGCAGGTAGGTATTCCAGATTCGGGTATGTTGTTTAGGGAAGTAGAGGTATATGCATTCCTAAGTATGAATTAGCTACGAGATATGTAGTACAAAATTCTGCGGGGATTTTTGATTGACATCAGTTGAAAAATTGGAACCATGTTCTCAACTCACACCAATCGCGATTACCATGGCCATTTATTTTCTCGGCCGCTCAACTATTTGAAGCAACAATCTCGAAGTCCAACCATGCGATGAACAATACAGTCAAACAGTACCTTCCTGAAACTCCATAGCAATGGTAGGCAAGTTGCTTGAAGTGATTTGTTGCACAATCGAGCGTAATCTGTCAAGATGATGGCTTGGCGGTGTGACATTTTTTGGTCCTTCTTGAATATCACTGCTTCCTGGATTGAACTTGGAGTGAAGCATTATTGGTTTACAGTCCTCCTTTTTAAAAATTTTGTGGCTTGGCCGACTTCTCTTCTTCTTGACCTCATGCACCTTGGCTCAGACTTGGTGGTTTACTGCACTCAATCTTTGCTGCACGATTTGCTTGTAACTGTTTATTCTTGATTTTTTGTTCGGTTTTCAATTTTATATTGATCTTGGCAATTCTTCTCAACAAAGTCTTCGATAAGAAGCGTGACTTTTGGTGTTATTGAAAGTCCAAATTCACGATATAACCTCATTGCATTTTCAATTCTTTGTTTTGCTTCATCTTTTTCAGTGCTGGAAAGGGAATGCACTCTCATTAGCAAGGTAACCATATCCCATGCTTGAAAGAGAGAAGTCGTCCTCTTGCATAACAAGTCTATCTCTGCATCCATGATGGCAGCTTCTGCTGCATCTCTGTCAAGCTTCATCCTTTTCAAAATGTCTTGCAATTCACTGAAAATCTTCTCAGGAGAGTTCTTTGTGATTTTAATGATATCACCTCCTGGCATCGCCCCTATATGATAGGCAGCACATGTGGCACTGCTTCAAATCTTGATGGCGGTTTTGCAATCTTTCTCATTCTTGCTGGCATCAGCAAGAAGTTTCCTTTCCATCTGAAGATCCTTGAGCTTGAGCAGTTCCTCTTGGGTGAATTGACAATTTTGTGCCATTAGCACTGTTCTTTGTTTTCCCTTGTCAGATGCGTCCCACTCTTTGTCAGTATCACTCTTTTCTTTGGTGACCAAATCTTGCATAGCATATTCAAGTCGCAACTTCTCTTCAGATTTTGAGACGGGAATAAATTTAGCATCAACTGTAGATTCGTGATGCTTTAAAATGCCATTACCAATTCCAATCATATTGTGTAGGATGGGCACAACTTTGGTTGAAATAGGGATGAAATCCCAATATGGTGTAGTTTTCACGCCCTTTCTTACAGATCCTTCTTTGATGTTGCTTTTTGCCATGTCACAATAAAACTGAATTGTCCTTGGCTCTCCTAATTCATGACTATGAAGCTTCCAAACCTTTTGCTGCAATTTGCAATGCACACACCAATGTGGCGACATATCATCCATGCCAAGAATGATTACTAGCCAAGCATTGTCTCCCGTGACGTAAATTTCAACCTTCTCCAACACTTGCCATTCTTTGTTGCAAAATTGGGTCAAAGATTGTGTAATCAACTCACATATGACTCATCAGTTATCATCTGGTGACACCCGGAATACAACAGAAGATTTAGAGAGAGTTCACAGATCTTCAGTTAATTGTGGCACATTCCAGAATGTCTTCAGTGTCTTTTCTGCAAATGATTTTTCCACAAGCCACATTCTTATATATGGGATCTTTAAGGCCTCTCACTTTAATTATCACTCATGATCTCCTCCTACAACGAAGTCAATCTTTTCACCATCATAAGCGCTGACACTGTTCATGGACATTAGTTCTGACACAGCAAGTTGGAACTCTTCTACGATAGATTTGTATTTGTAATCTATTGTCTCATACTTTCCTCCTTTGTGTTGGTATTGAATCGGCCCCAAAGATGGCACAGTGAATCCTGCATGACGACATTCAACTTGGGAATATGGTACTGAAATTTTGGCATTTAATCCCGGTCAAAGATGCTGAAGGATTTTCAATGATTGCTTCTTATACACTTGTGTGTCACTCCACATAGCAGCTGCACTCACGTTATCCATAACACCACTCACGGACAATTCTTCTGCCTGTGCAACTTCTACAAAAGCCTTTTTGTTTTTTTGAAAGATATTTCAGGAGCTTAGTTGTGCCCCGAACATTTTCATTCCCGTCCGTGTTCTTAGTCTTCCCCAAGACATTAACAAACTCTTCAATGTAGGGGGTCGTGTGATGGTACCGCCCAAATGCCTCGTCCGTTTTATGAAGGATCAATGGAACGGCGTAAGTTATATCATCCCGACCTTTTTTGCAATATTCAATGGTTGATTGTTTCTTTTCCCCTACACTTTGTTGCCAGTGAATTATTTCTCTGACTAGAGACATTAATTCAACTTTGCATGCTAAATCCAAAGTAATATTGTATTTAAGACAAAGTGGGTACTCAGTTAAGTTGGTTTTTATTTTCATGAATGTCAGATGCAGTATTGTTATCATTGCCACTGTCGAATGTATTAGTTTTGCTGCCAGTTGAATCGTCCTCTCTACTTGATGTATCACTGGCTGTTGTCACTCCTAATTCAGTGGTAAAAATACCTTGGAGATTGCAAAAACTGCAACCCCCACTTGTTGGCAATAAAACCCCAGCTTGAAGCTGGACAAGAACATTTGGATGGTATTAGTATCCATGCAACTTTGGCCTAATCCAAAGAAAATATTGTCTCTGTCCATTGATTACATCCTTTGGTTCAATCTTGGCAAACCCAATTAAGTTCATTCTTGTTATGAAATCAACCCAATTATCTTTTTTGATTGTTAGCTTTCCACCTCTCTCCTCAACCAAATTGCAATCCTTCAGCATCTTCGAATATTCCTCTTTGTCTTTGGGTAGCCGGGTTCTTTTGCAGAGGGAGAGGTTGGAAATGGCGCAGTCCTGCCTCAGCTGAACAACACCATCATCAATTGCAAACCAGAATGGCAAGTGGACATCTTTTGCATGTGCTGCTAAAAATCTCCCAAATATAGCTTCTGATTTTGTCACAAGACTTGTCACTGTTGGATCCGAGTGTGATGAGTATGAGCGTGACATCCGATTTGAAGACATTTGGATCGATGCGATTCGTGAGGGCAGGCGAGATGGTACTATTCACTAGCTTTGTTACGTGAAATTAACACTTGTCAGTTGAAGGTAATGAAAATATGTAAATAACAAAAACCACACTGAGTCTTTACTTTTGGTGTTTAATTATTAGCTTCTTCTTGTATTATTACAGCTAGCATTAAAACACCAAAAGTAGATATGATGATTACATTCCTGTATTCATCATCATGGAGTGACATCATGGGAGCGATTGAATTGGAAAAAAAATCAATCATTTTGAACGCCAATTTTGTAAGTGTTTTCGGTAGATGCGTTCAACACACGGATAAGTATCAAAAAAGATATTGAAATAGTTCAGGTATTCCAGTGGATACCTTTTATGACACTTGTTTGTACGTAGGAATGTATATATGTCAACAACAAAAATTAACTAGATGTCACTATGGTTTTTCTGCACCTGTTTTGTCGTGTCCCTTGTTATCAGTTATCATCATCAAGAGTGCTGCCAGAGATTTTTGGTGCATAGCCACAGCAGCGTCAGTGTCTTGTTGGCGATGGAGCCATTACATCTTTTGTGTTGGCTTTGGTGGCATTCAACTGCATCCCTGCAAGTTTGGGGCACATGATCATGTTATGAATCACACAACAATCAATCAACTGGCAGTATAAAATCAACAACTGCAATCAGCAAGAAATGCAATAAAAAATACTGTGATATACAACGCAAACAATGGCCAAGAACAATACAAAAACAACAACAACCAGCAACCGCAACAATCAACCACAACAATTATTCAATAAGACTGAAAGTGACCAATGAGACCATTCAAGAGGGAGCTGAGGGGGGCGATGAAGGTGCTAAAGGTGCTGAAGCGGCGGTTTAATTAATGTGTGTCAATTTTTTACTAACCGTAACAAGTGTAAACTGTGCACAGTAATGGTAGTAATAATTTTTCTTAGTAATATGATGTTTTATAAATCACCAATATGATAGTAACGGCAATTATCTGCCTTCAGCATTTTTTAGTTTTTCCAGTTTCCCCATAATGGTCCCATGGTGAGCGATTCTGGAGGTGGGGTCCGAAAATCCCATGGTCGGCTGATCGGGAGTTTACATAATTTTTTATTTTATTCCTACGTTGCCTACAGTATAAGTAGTACGTAGAAATGTTACAAATTATGACAACCATGCATTATTAAACTCGTATCCTTTTGTTTTGACCATATTTCCATTTTGTAAGCCATTAATGGAGAGGTTGGCACAATTTGCACATTGCAAAGTGAATCTGTGTTGTAAGATCCAAGAAGTACTTTCTGGCTGACCTCATTGGACGATTAATAGAGTGCTTTACTTTTGGCAACACTGTTTAAAAGGTATCAATAACAATGAGATGGATGTTAGAATGGCTGAACAGATGATGAATAACTCGCTAATTGTCCCCAAACAAAGCAATGATTATCTACCCTTTTTACCAGACTTAGCAAATAATGTCAAGAAAAATGTATTCATACAGAATACTAGTCCAACATTAGCAGACTAGGTTATTAACCCATTTTACTATGTGGTTATCTTGCACGTCCCTTTGCCTTTGTCGGAGGACTCTTTCTTCCCCTGGCAGGTGGCTTTTTGCTACTTCCACTCATTTCCCCATCCAATTCCGCCTTCATCATTTCTTCATTATCCCTCTCTGGAACAAATAAATGACTCTTTCCCTTGGCATTCCTACGTCTCTCTGCATTTGACAACAATTCTCCCGTCACTGCATTTTCATCGGCCTCTAAAATTCCATTCACAACTTGCAATAATTTGTCGCCGTCAATGAAGGGGATTTTGACAATCGCCTCCCACGGTTGACGTTTTCCGTTAGGATCGGACTCGAAATCATTGGGGTAGTAGGCAGCCAATGGAGAGGATGGTTCAATCATGAGTTCACCAAGCGCTGGGGGAAGGAGACCTGCACTTTGCGGCGGAAGGACCGACAGGAGTTGTGCCAGTGGCGGGAATGGCTCGGTTTGCGCAAAGTCAAACTTTCGGAATCCATCATTATCAGTCACATCAATTTTTTTCTCGTCTCCATAAAATTCGTGCAGATTTACCATATCCGTGGATAGAGGAGCATACAAGTGGGGAAAGTACCAATCCCAACTACAGCATCCTTCGTGGTAATACGCCTGATTCCAGTGATACCCTTCGAGTAAATCACGTACAAGGGCACGTCGAGATCGTTGGGCCTCCTTACGATTTGTGGGTAGGGGTGAGATGTTACATTTGGATTCGTAATAGAATTCGCGATAAGAACGGGATGCATCACGAGGATGTACTTTTTTGAACTTTTTTTCCACCTTGGAAGCCGGAGCAGCTGATTTCAATTCCTCTTCGGAGACATGTTCTCCACTCGCATCCGCTTGAAAAAGATTCGTTTCCACCACAAACTTCTTATTCGCCTCTTTTGCCACAGTTGGAGTTTTGGTATCTCCATACCAAACCCCATAAAAGTCATCCTTCACCAATTCATTCTCACTTCCCAAACCCCATCCAGGTTCATTCTCTTCATATGCCCTCCTCCTAAAATGCTCTTCCTCAAACACGGCCACATTATAAAAGAATTGCTCCAACCTTCCCGGATGAATGGCACTCTTATCCGTCAAATACCCACCCCACTCGGGCAACAAATCAATATAATTATTCAACATCAAACTCAACGCCCCATTATCAATCTCCAAATGAGGCACATGCGGCAAGAAATCATTCCCCACAAACATGCACATGAAGATAAAATCATCAATAATACGATTCACATCATATTTCATTGTCAATTTGTCCGAATCGGCAAATTTGCGGAATTGGATCTGGAACATTTCGCGCAAGGATCTCAATTCCAAGAGTTCAAAGTCATCGCGCGTGTATTCTAGCATGTCTTTCTTCTTGCGAAATTTGTGGCGGCCGCGGCCGGCCATGACGACGGACATTTTTTCGCGGAGGAGGAGGAAGTTGGGTTCGTGGGTGGCGAGGCCGAGCATGATTAGGTCGGCGTCGAGGCCGTAGAGGACGTGGGTTAGGGAGGGTTGCCAGTGGGGGTGGGAGGAGGAGGGGTCGTCGGGGTTGTAGAGTGCGCGGGTTTCGCGGATGTAGTCCATGACCTGGGGGTTTGGACATGTGTTGTATAATAATATTATTTAGGCATGAGATGTAACATTATGAGATGATGAAATCAAGCAATGATCGTTGAAACAAAGGAAGTCAATACTCTCATTGTTCAAGCAAGACTCACTATTTTTTATAATACAATTTACTCACCTTGTGCTCTCCCTCTCCCGGAACATCCGGCCCACTCACCACCACATCACACCCATTCCTCCAAACCTCGTCCGTCTTTTGCTTATACTCAATCCACTTCCTCATGGCCAACCCCAACTTCAACATGAAATCCGTCCCCGGCGTAATGCAATTCGAATCAAACGCGGCCAAATCCTCCGGCAATGCCCCATCCCTCGCCAAAAGCTTGGCCGCCAAAGCCTCCGCCTCCTTGCTCGATCGAAACCGCCTCGCCCGCTGCTGATTCATCTTGGCCCGAGGAGCAACCCCATCGACGGCGAGATAGAGCACCTTTCGCGGTTTGACAATTTTGTACAAGCGGTCGACGTAGCCGAATATCTTTTTGAACATTTCGGTTTCGTCGAGGAGGGTGATTTCGTCTTCGTTGTTGCCGTGGGTGCAGGGGTGGATGATGCCGTTCATGTCGAGGTAGAAGTTGTCGATGGGGGGGATGGATTGGGCGGAGCCGAGGCGGCGGTTGAGGATGTTGGGGTATTGGTCGGTCAGCCAGCGGAACATTTTGGGGATGCCAAAGAGGGCGGTGGGGCTGCTGCTGCTGGTTGTGGTGGATGGGCGGATGGTGCCGGTGCCGGCTGCGTGGAAGGGGGAGGACGAGACAACATCATGACTGATGGTTCGTTTTGTGGGTGCCATCAGTCGAGATTGTTGCTGTGGCATATGGAAAGAAGACGCGGAGTATTCATTTTGTGGGAGTGTTATCAAGGGAGAGAGAAGTAAGAGGAGGATTGATGAAGAGGCCATCATTGCGGATGGTCTATGAGGACGAGAGACCATGGTCGTGGTCGTCGTGTCGTTGTTCTGTTGAATTGTTTCTTTTTGTGTGTTGTTGGAACAAAAAATGGAAAAAGTGATGGGATTAATTTTGTGATGGCACGATAGTATTAGTTCCTACGTGAAAAGGTACTTCTATGAGGTACTCTACAGCCATAAAAAAATCGAGACATCAAACATCAAAAAGAATAGAGTATCTAATCTTTTATGTTGTCTCTTCTATGGTAAATACGTCTGTCGTGTGTCGTGTGTCGTGTGTCGTGTCACGGGTCACGGCATTTTAATTTTTCTCGCTTTCGATACTACACTTTCGACTCAAGAAAATCTCTTCCTCTAGAGTACCTAGTTTTACTTAGTAGTTTTCCTTTGGGCGGAAAACCTCAAGTCGCGCCTTGGTCTTAGCGAGATGGATTT
>JALLAR010001259.1:0-10289 GCA_036939335.1 Conticribra guillardii
CCAGTATTTCTATCCATTGGTGTTGTAAACAACAAGTTATGCAGGCCTGGATCTGCAGAAATCGGGAGTGCTTCGCCTAAAATAAAAAATCAGTTTTATCAGAAACAAGAATTGAGTATCTGATTATTACTATAAAAATAGTACAAACATAAATACTCACCATTCATTTCCAATTCCCGCAATTGTTCGCGCCAATTTGTCGAAATGATGGCATGGTTGTTTCCTACCGCTAAAATATCTTCTTCCAAATTCGTATCAGTCGTGTTGTAAATTCTTGCAGTATTCTTTTTCTTGGAACACTTTTTATACAGGAGATGGGCACTGACACCATCAGTTTCTAGAATGAATTGAAACTTCCAACTGCGACTATCATTGTCTTTTTCGCCAAATATTTTTATTTCGGTGCGGTCTTGATCTGGAGTGATGGCAGGATTTGCTAACGAAAAAAAATGCATGAATACATCAAAACAAACGTGATAATCATCATGATTCCGAGACCTTGCACGATTGAGGTGAATCTCGTGGAATTTATCACGGAATGGATACCCCATTTCCTTTGCGACGGCAAAGAGCTGATATGCATCGAAATGTAGAAATTGAGCTTGAATGTGAAACTGCGGAAATAAAAGAGGACGTTTCCTTTCATTTTCTTCTTGTACCATCAGAGCATGGTGACATAATAAAACCGTGTTTGCCGGGATGTTGCACATACTTTACAGTACACCTATTCTGATGCTTTGTGGAACCGCATGCATGTTTCTTCATGCTCATAAAAAATACGCAAATCGCCTCAGCAGTACCTATTGCAATTTTACATGGATCGTCACTGAGATATCATATGATCCTATCCTACTGACATATTATTTTGTGGAGACGCTTTATTTTCTACATTACGTATCATTTGAAAAACCTTCTCTTTTAATATGCTGGATCAAGTATTGTATCTTCTTTCTATTGTGTTTGGATTAGAATTCAATGAAGTTTCAAAATTGGCAACAATGTAAATCATAACCAATCAAACATTGCAAGTGTGAAATAAAATGAACAGTCTCGAACGATTCGCAAATAGATGAAGGTGTTGAATACAAAAGATAAGATTTAGTTTTACTATTTAATTTATGTATTTAACCCAACCTCAATAGTTTTGTGGGAACCATTACTTCTCTCCGTTACAGATATGTAAAAACAAACACGCACCTTCTCTCATAATAATATATATTGGATCAAGTACTATCTTCTTTCTAGTATTTTTTATTAGGATTCTATGAAGATTAAAATTTAACAGCGCTGTGCACATACAATAAAAATGCAAGTCATATTGTACCCAACCAAACAACATGAGAAGCGTGAAATGAATTGAATAGAGTCAACAGCGATTGCCATATAGACAAACGTGTTGAACGCGACAATAATGTTTAGCTTGAATGTTTGATTTTATGTATTTAGTCTAGCCCCGATGATTATAATTTTTTTGAATGATATTTAACCGAAAAATAAAATAGTAACAGCATATAGCACATCGCCCGATGATCAGACGCCAATTGTTGGTTGTTCATGTTTGGAATTACAAGAAGATGTGTCAAAAGATGATTCGGATCTAGGACGATGGGATGATGATCCTGATGATTCCTCGCCAGATTCCATGGTAGAGTATGCCGAAGGAGAGTCGCAGCAAGAAGCAGAAGACGAAAAAGAAGCAGGCGAGTCTGTTGTGCTGCTGTCCCAATCTAGTAGATCGGAATAGAATGAGCCCCAAGAGCTCTCGGAACTACTTATGTTTTTTCCACCGGATGACCGAGAAGCACTTCTTCGAAACCTTGAAAGTCGATCGAGGACTGATAATGGCACCTTGGTTTTGTCGACGGAAGTATCTTCAGAGTACAGCACATCATTTTTATCTGATTGACGCTGCCGAACACGATGCGATACTGCCAAAATCAAGAGGCCCATTATTCGAACTATATACATGGATGCAATCCATGCTGTTATGAAGGAAAGAATTGTAATCCAAGCGGCGGCAAATGAAAGTAGAAGATGATATTTCGATACGGTCGGCAAGGATGTCTCGCTTGTGACGATGGGGGTACTATGAAGCCCGCCATGAAGGAGGTATTGCATTTGTGGACGGCCGGTCCCTTCGTTAAATGCTTCGTATGCGTCATATTCAATTTCAAACTCCGGTTCATTCGCATACGCCATCGCAGGAGCGCAGAGGATAAAGCTCGCCGCTGCCCACTGAATTGAGCGTTGCATTGTCTTATCTTTTTAAACTCTCTTCCTCGAGGTTTGGTCTTCGAAGTTTTGCAAAGGGGGGCACAGTGGTTTGGGTTGTTGTGATAAGAGCTGGTTGGGTGTCATTATTGTTTTATCATTTCAGCCGATTATTATTCGGCCCGGTCTGATTCTCGCATGTCAACTGTGTCTCTGTTGTTATTATCTTCTCTCTCTCTCGCTTTGGTTGTTACTGTCTACTACCCACTCTTCTACCGACCATGCTAACGATAAAAGTAATTGAGATTAATTACTTAGAGTAGTAGGTACTTATATTATTATTTGTGAGAGAGCTTTTGAGACGAGGACATCGTTCGAATCGCATTTCTTATTATTATTGGGATAGATTGGGATGATGACCTCAGAAAAATGACCCCTTCACGAGATAATAATATTATTACCTAAACGCCCCCGTAATCATCTAAAAAGTTCTCTCTGTAGGTAGGTAGTATCAATTATTTCTCTCTGTGGTAGAGCAAGAATACATTTTTTTTATTGGAGTAGGCTGTAAGATATCAGAGAATGCGTATCTATCGTCTAATCTACTATGCTAAATTTACCACCTATTCCCGATAATTATTAAAAGTCTAATGAACGATTGTTAGTTTCCAACCATAGAACTCGTGACCTCAAAACAATGACCACGGAATGGATTTTCACTTATCTTCTTTGACCAAAAACTGTCAGCACTACTCTCAAGTGTGTTGGGATGCAATCAAGACTTTGAATTTGATGCAACACAGAGCAATTTCTACTCAAAAAATTTAGCGGGAATGGGAAAAAATAAGAGACTTGGAATGAGCGTTGTTTGAGGTGGTTTGATGTTGCGGGTGGTTCAGTATGATAAATGATAGTGATAGGCTACATGATTCGTTTGATGATGTTTTTGTTTTATTTGCTCAATTTCTAGGCACGGATGGGGCAACTTGGAGGGAGGATGGTGATGTTTTGTGTTTTTGACTGTACATGTACATGTGGCCTTGCCAACAAAAGTTGCTAACAAAAAAGGTTTTCTGAATTCTCTTTCTTTTTTGGGTGATTTTTATCATGCATTGCTGGTATCATGGGAAGATCAACATATGTGACTCAACCTATTGGACATCGCATTCCCTTGAAGCTTTTCGGATCGACGAGAGCTCTATGGTGTTCTCGTGATGACATGTGATGGTGGTTGTTCTCTTTATTTCTCCTTTAGCTGAGATAGATATAGTACATACTACAATACTACATACTACTTGATTAATTTGACTGCTCATTCAAAAATATCACTTCACGGAAATTCAAAGGGGGGAAATCATTTAAAAATATGGTATATTGACAAATTTATAGGTTTAGCCTACAAGACAGAATACCCAGGACATAATGTATATTTCAAAATTGTCAACTAGAGGTTTGTCCTACAGTGAAAAATGTGCGAATCTAAGAAAATTCATAATGCAGATACCTCATAAAAGTTGTCCAGCACATGTTTAGACCTTCAGAGATAATGTTTGGAGTCTTCCAACTCTGTGTCTTGTTTTAGCCTAAAACATAGAAAAATTAAGAAAAAACATGATTTACCATGCTGCGGGTGAGGTATGCCCTATGACATTCCTTGGTGTAGTCAGTAGCCTACAACACAGAAAATCCAATTGTGAGTCAGGTGTGCCCTACTACAGTGAACCATGAATTGGTCAAATGAATTTGTGATGAAGAAATCTTACCTGATTAATAATGTCTCCACACATGTTCACACCTTAAGGATATGAGATGATATGTGGCGTCTTAAAACACTGTGTCATTCCTTGGTTTTATGTAGGACACTGAAATTACCATTCAAACAGTTTGGTGTGTCCTACAGTGAAAAATGTTGATGATTTAGTAATAATGTAGCCATTTGTGTTAATGATAGAAATACACATACCTGATTAAATTTGTTCCCCACACATGTTTGAATTTCCTACACAATAGGTCCAAATATTAGAATAAAGTCCTAAATGTACTGCCTTGTGACAACAAATTTCGAGTTCTTTGTAGATTTGAAACATATTAGGCCTACTACAAATTTTGTTTCCAGTGTAATTTGAAATTTGTAATTACCTCCTCTCTTTATAACCGTTTGGATGTACTTTTTTATTAAATTTTCTAGAAAAATTTAGAATACAGAACCGAAATTGGAACAAAATTAAATATAATCATCTTCTGCTGAACTGAATAGATAAAATAAAAATAATAAAAGAATTTTGACACTAATACACTATATTATTGCAAATGGTGATTTAATTGTAATCGTAATAACAATTATTCACAGTAAAAAAAACATCCACATTCAATCATTTACTCCCATCATGACCCAGGCATGTGCATGTCAAAATAATCATCATATTATCATGCTGCTGCTTTGTTGCTACTATTGCTGTGTTGCTAGTTTCTTTTTCGACATGGAGAGAGGGCATGAGCATGAGGCAGGAACAAACCTCAATCGCAGCATGACTCGGCCGAGACACTGCGGTTCCGACCAGGAGGCGTTCATTTCAACCATCTTTTGTCGTATCATTATGATGTTGTTCTGTGGCATTATGTTGTTGTGTTATTGCTATTTATCTTCTATTCATGGTTAATTGTTGCATTTTTTACAGGCAAGAGGGAGGGCTGGAGGAGCCGAACTCAACCTTCCAGCTGGACTCAGCTGAAGATGTGCTGCCATCATCTGAGCTGTTGGGGGCAGCGCAGCAACAACTTGCCTGTGAGATCACAAGGCTTCCAACAGCCTCTGACCCGGTCAATCCACTTCACTTAGTACTACATAATATTATTATGACATCATAGATGTGGCTGTATTATCGTTTGTGTCAAGTGTGGCCACAGCCGAGTTTCAACCTGTTTCAGCATATTATTTTCAACATATTATTATTTTCAACATATTATTATTTTCCACATACTTTCCACACACTTTCCACACACTTTCCACACACTTTCCACACACTTTCCACACACTTTTTAGCGATAATTTACGAGCTATATTTCACGAAAATATTTTTTTTTTTAAATTTGCGCTCAGGAAGCAGGAAAGAATATTTAGGGGGGCACCCCACAATCCAGTGTCTTCCAGAAAGCAGGTGAGAGTTAGAGTAGTTCATAAAAAATCCATTCAACAAGGGGGGATAGAGCACGCGCACGCACGCCGCTTCTGAACCCCCCCCTAAAAGAAGGGAGTAAACCTGAAATACAAAACGCCACATGACAAAAAATAACCATGGCGGACATTCTTCCAACCAACACTCCTGCTGCGGCCGACAAGGACAACAGGGACGACTTATTTGACAAGAATAACGCAAATGCAGTGAACGAATCTGTCGTGGGCGTTGTTGGAACCAGCACCGTCGTCCCCAACGAGAGAGGCGTCGCAGCGGCCGGAGTTGATGCTGTCAGCGCGAATTTGAGTAGCCAGGGCGGAATGGAAATAGACAACTCTCTCTTTGGCGATATTAACGACGCGAATGAGAATGAATATGACGAAAGTACCAATAACATTGGCAACTCTGGTATGGGCCTCGGTGATAACGATTACAGCGATCAACAACACTGGAGCATAAACCAAAAACTTGAAAGCAATCCACCCCCCGCTCCGCTCCCCACAGGGTGGTTTTTAAAGAAAAGCCATTCGTATCCAGGCAAGTTTTATTATTTTAACCAGGATACGGGCATTTGCTCTTGGGACGCTTATGTTGTTGATCAGGGGGTAGCGCAAGAGAGCCCGGAAATGAGCATAGAAGGCCTCAACGCCACAGCAGCCGCAGCAGCTGCTGCGGTGAAGAGCATTTTGAAACGTTCTAGTGTGGCTCCAACTGTTGCAACTACTGCCGATACAACGGATGAGATCAATGTTGGTGGATTGGGCGATGATGCAGACCAACGCAATCATCATCACAAAAATAGCAGTAGTAATTCTCATTCATCAGTAACTTCTCCTCCATCTCGTAAGAAAATTAAGATGGCCATGGATGATACTAACGAACGTTCCGAGCGGGGGGAACGCAGTGATAGGAGTGATCGCAACTCCAGAGAAAAGGAGAGAAGCAGGGATAGAGATCGCAGCAGTGGCGGAAGTGATCCGAAGGAAGTGCGTGTGTTACACATTTTGAAGAAACATCGGGATTCACGGCGTCCAGCAAGTTGGAGGAATCCAAAGATTACTGATAGTAAACAAAAGGTGGGTATCGCTCCGATTATTCTGTCTTCAGGGATGAATTTTATGGAAGAATGTTATTTTGCAGTTTTTTCACTTCTGAGGGAATATACGGAATTTGTTGTTTATTATGAGAATTTCATGAAACTCGAAAACGGCATGAATTGTTCCAGAATAGCTTATGCTGAAAATTCGATGCTTAATTCTATCATGTTGAGCATTGAATGATTAAAATGATGATATCTTTGATGCAAAAGTGCCTGAATTCATTATTTGCGAACTCACTTTCAAACTCTCATGTTTAACCTATAAATTTGCACACTAGGCAATGGCCGATTTGCGAGAACTCATCAGCATTCTACATGAATCAAAAGGAGATCCAAAAGAATTGCGTGCCACATTTGAAGAATTGGCGAAGACTGAAAGCGATTGCTCTTCAGCCAAGAGAGGAGGCGATTTGGGGTTCTTTGGCAGAAGTGAGTATTTCACATTCGTTTATGTGTGCTCTGTCTAAAAATGTGCTTTTGTAGAGATTCAAAATGATGCCTTGTGACATCATACTGAAATACACGATCCTATTATTTACTGACAAGAATATATTAATTTTTGTTTTTGCGTCCCATTACTAATCCTTCAACAATCTACTAGAGAAAATGCAACCTGGATTTGAAAAGGCATCATTTGGCCTAAAGGTTGGACAGCTGAGTGACATTGTGGACACCTCCAGTGGTGTTCATGTTATATTGCGGTTAGCATGACGTTTTAATACACATTTCCCGTTACTAACTTTTCGTTACAGGGTTACTGCTCTAATATTTATACGATATTAGTTCTGCAACATCTCACGCAAAGATTTAATCGAAGACTTTACATTTTTTGTGCTTCATTACGATAATATTCATTTTTTCCATTATATTGTTAAGGAGAACAGTGCATTTTCTTTTTAGTCAAATTTTGTGCATAAACATCTTGTTCTGTGTGTTGGTAGAGCTTAGGAGAGAAAGTCATCACTTCAGAGTTGGATGCTTGTTTTGTACATAACTCTGCTGTTGGATTATCAAAAGAGGCAGACCAGAATGGAAACTGAGCCCACATTCAAGATGAAGGATACAATTATATTTGGCAAACATTTCATGTCATTTGCTGCAATATATTTATGTACACATCACCAGCCATGCTAGTTATCACAATATTCTCTACCATAATATTACAGGTTAGTGAACCAATGGGTCCATTGGTCTGGTTCAATTACTCAAAGCCTGGTTCAGTCACTCGGGGCCTGGAACTAGTCAGTAGCACTAAAGAAGTCAATAGATGCTGCTACACAGTAAAAGTATTATGAATGATGTGTATTTTTTAATCATATTATTTTACAATAATGCTGAAATTGTAATGTTTTTAAAAATAGAGTAATGGGGGTCACCAACATTGATCCACCACCATTATCCTTTGGTGATATCTACCTTGGCGTTGGGGCGAAAGGAGAAAAAAGGTGCATCTGTTGGTCGTTCAGGATGTCGATGATGGTGCTGGGGGCAAGCGGATGTTTGGCACTGAGTCCTTCAATCGGGGGCCGCCGGATCGTGGCAATGGACAGACCAATCTGCCCCCGCCTTGTTCTTCAAGCCTCATAAATTTTAGACTGCGCTTTGCTAACCCCACTTCTTTCTCACCCACCTCGCGAATAGGTTGCAGTAAAATTCAAAAAGCATGGCGCCCGGTGCCCCCACCTCCGCCACGAGTACCAAGTATATCTGAGCTCCAAAATGTGCCCAGCTTTGCCAAGGTCCACTACTTTGGGAACCAAGACTCGTACAACCTCAGCATGGCGATGTACGTCCTCGGAAGTTTGAAAGATCAAGTCAACAAATGCGGCCGTCGCTTCTCCCTCAAAACCGTGCTCATGATCGCCGACCAAATGCTCGAGCTTCACTTCAGTTCATAATGACAATAATAATCATACAATATAAATAATATTATAATATCAGTTTGATTATTAAATTACATTATTGGATATCACAACTACAAATTCTTAGCACGGTAGATAGAATACATTATTTGGCAATCAGCATTATATTTTGTTACTCATCACAATTGCAATCCAATCGATTAGGTATTTTAATTTACTTCAAAATTGGAATTATTCTGTAACTTGTCACAATTGCGATCGGATTATATTAGTGGACAAGACCCTATCGCTCCGATATTATATTTTTTGCGATACGTAAGAATATTCCGATCACGTATTGGAATATTATTACGTATCGCAAAAAATATAATATCGGGGCGATAGGGTCTCGTCCACTAATATAATCCGATGGAAATATACCCAATGCCGATAGGGAATATTTGGGAATGTGATGTTATGAGATAAAGGATGGACAAGTTGGATTGAACAGTTTCAGCTACCAGATGGGACAATGGCATGAAGCATGGTGAGCAAACAGTACGTCCAAGCGACAGTGCAGATTGTGAAGGACTTGCTGATGGAGGATGGGCGGGAACTCAAGCCCCCTGGCGCAAAACTGGGAAACAAGGGACCCCTACCACCATCTTACAAACCCAAACTAGACACTTCTAGGGAACTGGGACCTGACAAAGTCCAGCGGTATCATCAAATAATTGGAATCTTGCAATGGGCGATTGAACTAGGACGAGTTGATATTCTGCATGAAGTGTCAATCATGTCACAATACCAGGCAAATCCACCTGAGGGACATAGCGAACCTTTATACTTGATCGTGCACTTCTTATCCACTAACACTATGAGGAAACGAATAGTATTTGACCCTGCATTACCGCCTACAGATGAGACACAATTCTACTGGGACTCTGATTGGACGGAACTTTATGGGGACATAACTGAAGAGGACCCGCCTAATATGCCGGAACCACTTGGGCGGCCATTGCAGATAACAATGTTTGTTGACGCTAATCACGCCAACAGCGTTGTCACCAGAAGATCTCACTCTGGAATCTTTATCTTTGTACAAAATGCAATGATTATTGCATACAGCAAACGCCAAAACACTATTGAATCAGCAATGTTTGGATCTGAGTTAGTAAGTATGAGAATTGGGAAGGATCTGATTGTCGCATTACGGATCAAACTCAAGATGTTTGGATGCCCTTTAGCCAAACCAGCGAATGTATATTGCGACAACTTGGGGGTGGTAAAGAACACCAGTATACCCCACTCAACACTATCAAAAAAGCACAACTCTATAAATTATCACATTGTTAGATCGGCAGTGGCTGCAGGAATAATGCGAGTTGCTAAAGAGGACAGCGAGACAAACCTCACAGATGTGTTGACTAGGTTGATGCCCTATTCAAGGAAACAAAAGCTTATGAGCGGAATCCAATATGATTACTGAACTCGGAGGAATGTGCCTTGATACGAGGTGTTACAGTCGAAGGAAATCTCTCCAACCCCTCACGGGGACCGTTTGATTCCTGACAGGCCGTATGATACTAGGATATGGAGAGACGGAGTAAGTATTACGTAGGAGAAGGAGTTCTGAGTGCAGTATGAGGGAATAAGGTTTTAGTAAGTAATAAGTGGAACAGAGGAACAATAAGACGAGAAGCACATAGTGCAGGAGGTGCCCTATGCACGATTGTACCATATTTTTTCAAAAGGCTTCTCCCTGCGTTTCGAACACAGCTTCTCCTCTGTCCTGCGTTTTCCTGGCGTAAAGCTGTCAGAATTTTGTTTGATCACACAATATTTATCACGATGGCACCGAGCCATTTTGACCATGGCGTCCAGTGACGATTTCCCGACAAACGCTTATCCAAAAACTGCGCCAAACAGCACCCAAGCATCCTTTTGATACCATTCTGAATG
>JALLAR010001260.1:0-10289 GCA_036939335.1 Conticribra guillardii
ACTCGTCACATATTATAATAGTCATTGAGAACCGATGAAATAACATTTAATTATCAATCAAAGGTAATAAATAATGTGTATTAGTTGGAAGAATATTACCGTTTCGATTGGAATAATATTACCTTTTTGATAGGCTCTCAATGACAAATATATTCCCGATAAAATATTCCCGATTCGAATATTTAGTTTTCAGATGTTGGCTATAGCCATATAAGCAGTAGCATGAACGCATGTATGCAATATTATATCACTTTGCTTTACTCAGTCACAATCCATTGCCACATCTAAATTTGTCGAATGAATTTTTGATGGAAAAATTGTCCGATTATGTCGTGTCGCATAAAAGTCTTTTTTCAAGTCAACTGTTTGAGAAGGACATTCACGTGTAGTATGGTCACCCCAAGCACGTGCTCATAGCATCTTAGATGGAACTTGCATTTGATAATGGGGATGTTTCAATGGGAAGCCAATGGTGGCGACAGCGTAGAGTCATGTGTAATGAAGAGTTCTCTCTGATTGATGGTGGCGCGGCTGTCGTTCGGTTTTGACATCACTATGAGGAAAATTCGCCTCGCTCTGCAATAATTCACTAACCCACCACATGCACAGTCATATTCTTCCAAACTTTCCATTGTCTCTAAAGGTAGCACATTGTGCCAACAGGTGCCGGCTGCATGCCGACTTTGTTAATATTACGAGAATTATGATATGGTCGGTGAGTCGCAAAAAAAACTTTATTATAAAGTAGTGTAAAAATGGCGCACTTTAGAAAAAGACATTGATCACTCACATGTACACCTCGCGATAGCTCAGTTGGTAGAGCGGTGGACTGTAGAAGGCCAGACGCCACATTGTAATCCATCGGTCACTGGTTCGATTCCGGTTCGCGAGATTTTTGTTTTGCCTTATTCCCGCGGCACTCTGGTTGACCGTAGTTGTATCAAAAGTAGATAACCTACAAATACAGATATTACATCAGTTCATTTTTGCGTCTCACGGTCTCACCCAAGGATGTCCATCTTTGATTGGATTTCACCATTTTTGCATCCACCAGACATAATTGAGCCATATTTGTAACCAAAATGTTATTCATGTGAATTGCATTGCTTTATAAATCATTATTTATTCTATATTGAATGTATTCGTTTAGTTTTATACATAATGCAGACTGGTACCATCATCCAACAATTAGCAAATATTATACACTTTTGATAGGACTGGAAAACTGCCACACAGGTTTCTCAATGTCATCTGAGAGAGGTATTAGCACTGCAGATGGCTTATAAGTGGCATGTGTTTTGGATGAGGCAAGTAACTTTTTCTCAGAGCTTGAGCTTTTTGTAGAACAAATCTTTCTCCGTAGATGATCTTCAGAGAGGTTTGCACTCAAATATTGAGATTCATTCTCAAAAAATTCTGTTGCACCACGTTCAAAACTCTCGGCATTGGATTGGGCAGAACCATCTTCCTCCGCTCTCTTTGACGAGCTGGGCATTTGAGTGATTCCCGGTATCAATGATGTCGGTTCCAAAACAACAGCGACTGATGCTGCAAATTTCTTTCTCTGCCCTTGCCTTGCATCGCCACTTGGAATAGCCAATGGACGCTCGCTTCTGCAAAAAAGTTGTCGCTCAGGCATCTGGTTTTTTCTCCTTGGCGCTATAAAATCGGCTGCTGTCGCCGCAACAGTAGATGTGGGTGAAGGGCATTTATTTGGGGGCACTATTCTTGTTTTTCGGTATGAAAAGTGTCTAGGTGGTATTGATGATTGCGACGCATGTAGCGATACTGCTTTGACATTGTTCCATCCATCCGTGACGGGTGAGTTTCCAGTGTGATTTTGTGGAGAGGCAGCTGTATTGGTTGAATGTTGATGCCCCAAAGAAAGAGCCAATGCTGAGCGATCTTCATTACTGTTGGTTTGGGTGAGAGGATTTTCCTCTGCCTCGACTTGATGCATATGTATCGACTCTGGAACAAAGAGATTCTTAGGACTCATAGTGTGACTATCTGGAACCGGACTGGGATCTTTTCCTGTGGATGTATGCCGGTGATGCTTCGAAGTTTCGTGTTTTTCGCTCGAATTGATTGATGGACGCATCCTGGAAGTCTTCGTAATTGAATCAGACCGATAATTCTTTGAACTTGAAAAAGAATGAGTTGTTGGGAAAGGAGAAATCTCTTCAGACTCCAAATAATTCGTTGGGACAGGCGAAATATCTTCTGAGACCGATTGATGCGTTGGAAAAGGTGAAATGCCTTTGCATTCATTCCTAACTTTTCTCGTAGCTAATGATGTTTCATCTTGGATATTGCCAAACATATCTTCTTCGGGAGAATGATGGAAGCTCGAATTACCAATCGATTGGGGATATCTTTCTCCTTGATAATCCATGTGCAGTGCTGCCGTCTGCGAAGTCGGGCTTGTACTGAAATGAGAAGAAATTGGACATTGCGTATTGTTGCTTGATTTCTGCAGTTGATTTGTCTGACTGGTGTATCTTTCGCTTGTGTTGAGTGCCATCTCTGGACTAGAACTCTCTGAAAATAAATCATTCGAATTATTCCTCATAATTTTTGGTGGAGATACTGGATTAGGCGCAGGCTTCTTGCCTATTTCGGCTTGACTTACGTCGTTGGTGTGCTGAGTGTCGTGACAAATAATAGGCGTGTTTGATTGGGCTGCATTTGCTTCATGGTGCCTTGAAGAATTTAGATTCAGAGATTCACGTTGCGGGTTAGTGTAGCGATGATAAGCATGATCTCCAATGCTTTGTAATGCATTCTCGTCCTCGTTGCTTTGAGGCTGTTTTGATTCCTCGCCAAGTTTTTGTGAAAATGATGATTCGTTGACTTGAGTTTGATTCCGAAAGAGGTTGCTGCGCAATGGCGTGCAGTCGGCATCATAATCTAGAGCTCTTCTTGCTGCATTTTCAACGACATTACCACGAATAAACTCGTTATTTAGACTCGAATTATTTGAGTCGCAATCTTGAACATTGTCTGAGTCTGTTTCCGTCCTGTGTAGTTCTCTTGGTGGAATATTCAAAGATGCTTGCGAAAATTCTACAATCGAAACACCACGCCTTGATAGAGAGGAAGGTTCGGACGAAATCTCCGTGGTTCTTGTCCCGGTGGTTCTTGCATCGCAGTCAGAGATATCTCTGTCTTCTCCTGGTGATAGCGCTCCTCTACCATTGCTCTTTTGGGAATTTTGTTCGGGTTCGTTCAGCAAATGGTGTACAAAACAATGCGGGCTTCGGTTCTCGTAGGCAGATGGAATAGAATGACGTGATGCATCGCTTCTCTCTGTATCAAATGATGTGGACTTAGTTGGTGTTTTGTCTGAGACGGGCTCGTCCGAGATCGTGCCAAGAGATGCAATTTCACTGACTCCTCCATACTTTGACTTGATCGACTTGAACGACAATACGATCACAAAAACTCCCAAAGTAAAGATCCCACTGATCGTCATGCCTAATAGAAATGATGAACAATTATCCCAGGTTGGATTCCACTCAAAATAGCCATCCCTGTCCAATGATCCTGTCGCATCCAAATGCATTGTATCATTAAGATGGATTGAATAAATTGGACTTTGGAACTTGAATGGCCTCCGAAAGTTACTACTACCTGCTTCTTCCATGGGAATTGCGACATTTACCACCCATTGATCGACAATACTTCGAACTGAAATTGTATTGTTCCTTCCACTCCCAAAGTCAGATTTACCATTACCCATTGATGCCATCGATTTTGGCAATTTCGTCAGCGAAGCCTGAATAATCTTCTCGTCGTATGCAATAGGATAGTTCTCCTCGTGCTGCATGTCGGAATTCAAATCACGGCGCAAAAGCGAATAAGGAACCAAAATTCTCGCAAGCGATTGGCACATGAATGGAAGTTCCTCATAGTTGGCGTGGCAACTGTGGACGGAAGACGTCGATTCGTTACAACCAATAGTACTTCTTGGTAGACTTTGACATCGTAACACCAATGGCTGTTCCATGTGCAACGCGCCCACGTCATCGTCGTCGTAGTCATGAAAACTAATCTCGCTCAATGACACGAACCAATAATGGCTAGCGGAAGGGAGAATTGCATTACGACCATGTGGTGTTGTCCTTGATTTGCCTTGGATCATGACATGAATTTCAAAGAGCGCTCCGCAATTGACACATGCAGAGATTGGTGATTCTTCTTCTCGGTCGTCGTTATTGCTGGTGGTAGTTGGTGACGCTTGAATTTTTGACAAAGATGGGTAGTAATCAATATGCATCGGGCTTGCGGATTTTTTAAACGATGAATCAACGCGCATTTCCATCTCGTTGGGTTTCTTTTCTTGATGGCGCGCCAAATCAAAGGTTGGAGCATGTTCCTGATGGCCGATACTACCATCATCTTCTGCATGATGTTCCATCATTGACACTGATGTAGAAATGCCAATTTCTTCGCCCGCCATTGCTGCAGCTTGCTCTACTACCATGTCGTTTGTCATTATTTCCTCACGAAAAGAAATTGGATGTTCCTCCTTCAGCAGAATACTAGAAATCTCAATTAATGGGCACGTCATCATCATTGGCAGATGATAGTGCAGAGCGTCATTTCCGACTCCGTAATAATGCCCATGATTGCCATTATCTTGCAATAACAGCACATGTTCCATAAAAGTGTCAATCATGGTCATATTGGGATGCAATAATGAGGGCAGCGGTGCATAATCCATCTCGTCATCGTCTTGTTGTAGTAGTAACGGACGACGAGTAGTAGAATCGTTATTCTCGATAAACAACAATTCTTGCGTGGTGCAAATACTAATACTACTACCATCATTGACCTCCTTTTCATAATGCATGCTGCTGCTGCTATCCAACACTGATGTTAGAAAATTGAAATGATGCGGGCACACTATGACAGTTGCATCGACATGTTTGTCGTCCACTACATCTATTGCATCACTTGGCGCACCCGCAATAATACTCATGGAATGTGCATCCTTTTTCATTCCGGGTCGTTGTTCGTCGCTGATGCTGATACTAGTTTCAGCCACCTTCATCGCCACCATGATTGAATCCACACCATTGATAATACCAGCAGTGATGAAAGAGACATTCATCATCCATGGGAAGTCCAGGTGGTAGTAATAGTAGTGGTATCCCGGACCATAAATTGCGGCGAGCTGTAACAGCAGACTCATCACGACTGTACAAAATCCTGCAAGCAATGACCAAGTCGTCGTCTTTGTTGCTCTTCTTGTTGTCGATGTTGTCAATGTCGTTGTCGTCATTGCCATTCTCGTTCTGGAGGCGCCATGGGTGATGGTACTACGGCGGGTGCGAATCACTAAAGACTGCGCCGACGGTGGTACTACTGTGTCTGCTACTACTGCTAATTCGTCGTTGGCGTGGTTCTTCGTTTGGGTGATGGCATTGCCGCCGCGACTTACGACCGTGGGATCGTCTTGAGGGATGTTGTTGGTATTGTTGGAATCCATCTTGACAGACGGTTGGGCGGGCGGTTGATTGGTCAGCTATTTATGAATCTATGATTGATGGGTCGGTCGGTCGGTCGGTGGCGTCGTCGGTAAAATTGGCGGCGTCGCAGAGTTGCGATGGAACAAAATGGCAGAATGATGATGATAATAATATAATATATCAGAAGCAAGGTTGCTCTAGTAGGATTGTGAGTACCTAGTAATGGTTAATCACACTCGTCTTTTTGGTTTTATTCAAGAGATTTTATTGTGTCGGGTTGGTCGATGGAATGGAATTGAAATTAAAAAAAGCGCCAATGGATTTTTTATGTTGTGTGCCGTCGGTCGGCGGCGGCGGAGATTGTGGAGTGTCGTGTCTACCTAGTAGGTTGTGATTGTCGCGTGACAACTAGGTACTCCTAGTACCATAGTACCAGAGCTGTACCTAGGTAGTAGGTATGGTAGGAGTAGTATTTAGTAGGAGTAGATCACGAGGGAAGATCACGAATCACACGACACACGAAGAAAAAAGAATGAATGCACAATGCATTCAAGCAATGGCCAACACCGACACCGTCGAACGCATCCACCCGTCTATCAGATCGATCACATCACATGGACTAACAAAATACTATACTAATATTGTCAAATCTGCCCTTGCTCCACTTCTGCTCCTTGAAACACTCTCGAATGTCTCTTTGATTTCTTGCGTGTTCCCCATCCATCATTCAATAATAATATAAATATCTACGAAAATAATGTCATTCGTAGTACACTACAACAACAATCACCAACGATGTAGTACTATTGTCCTTGCATTACTATCCGTGCTGCTCCTGCTGCTGCTGCTGCCGCCAACCATTTCGGCAAATAGTAACAACAACTTGTACAACACATTGAACATTCCCAAAACGGCGACTCAACCAGAAATAAAAAAAGCCTACAGAAAATTAGCCCTACAACACCATCCGGATAAGGTACCGGAAGGGGAGCGTGATGGGGCCGAACGAAAATTCAAAGAAATTGCCAAGGCGTATGAATGGTTGAGTGATGAGAAAAAGCGGGGGTTGTACGATCGATATGGGGATCGTAGTTTGGATTCCAATTTTCAACCGGGCATGTTTGATGGTGCTGGGGGTGGTGCCGGTGCTGGTGGACATTGGGGAGGTGCCGGTGCGGGTGGTGGAGGCACTCAGTCGTTTAATTTCGGTGGTGGTCCCAGTGGCATGTTTGGGGGAATGCCTGATTTTTCACAGGGTCGCCACAGTTCTTCGGGAGGCGGAGGAGATTTTGCACAACACATTGATCTCAATGAAATATTGCGTCAAATGATGGGTGGAGGGGCGTTTCCCATGGGTGCTACTGGCGCAGGCAACACACGGGGTAGTGCGTATGGAGACAACAACAATAATAACAATAACATGGGCTCGAGTAATTTTGGAAACTATGATTCGTATTCACAATTTGGGAAAAATCAAGGAGGACGCCAGCATCAAAATAGTAGGATGAAAGAATATACACGACCTGTTCACTGCAGTTTAGAAGATATTTGCAAAGGTTGCACAAAGAAACTTAAAGTGTCTTTTCCATTGTCGGGGGAGAAAATTTACACAATTCACATCCGGTCGGGTTGGAAAGAAGGGACGAAAATAAAATTCCGTTCATCACGATCGAAAAGTGCCAGTGGCATGGATGTGGAATACCCTCCCATTACTTTCGTAGTGCAGGAGAAAAAACACCCATTCCTCCGACATATTGGGCATGATTTACATTGGGAATGCAAACTTACATCGCAACAGGCGAGGAAAGGGGCAAAGTTGCGAGTACCTTTGCCTGATGGAAGTACGCTGGAGGTGTCATCTAAGCAGGGCGTGAGAACAGGTGAACAGATGCGAGTTGAGGGAAGAGGTATGCCGACAAAGACTGGTAAAGGAGATTTGGTTATTGAGTTTTTTGTAGAGGATTCATCATCTTAGTTTACTGACTATACATAACATACTTACACTAAACTAATAGGCTTCCTAGGCAAACATTGCGAAGGACCCATGCCAAATCTTAGTGCAGATTTGTGTTAGTGACAATGATTTCAATCTGTCTTATACCCTCAGTCATAATCATCACATATTTGTATCCCATCCTGAGTCAGCAGGCATCCAAATATCTTCAGTGCAAGTATTTCTCTATACCTCCGAGATGTAGACATGTCTCACAAACTATCCCTTGACAGGTAGTTCGGGCCCTGTTACTGTTCAGAACCTTACTAGGGCAAATAGGTTACAACTACATCCGACAGAAGTCGCCGATGTGACGACATTCTTGAGGCACAAACGGGTCTTCGTTCAAGGCAAGTTGAGAAAGAAGCTACTTTGAACAGAGTAAACTTGGCAAACACGAGCGCAGTGGTGTTGGTGTTGGTGTTGGTGTTGGTGTCGGTGTCGGTGTTGGTGTCGGTATTGTGACATCGAGAGACGCCGCCGTCGATCTTGAGGAAGTTGCTGTGACAACGATTGAATCCAGTAATGGCTTCGCCATCGTCACGGCGGGTCAGAACATCGTCAATCTTGAGGTAATGATCAGACTCGTGGTTGCATTGAAATACGGAACCTGAAGCGCATGGGATAGTAGAAGATTGTGGATGAGCAGACAGCTTACATTTTAAAATAATAATTCAAAATTATTGCAACTCAATGCGATCATTTTCAATTGTTTACACTTTCTACTTACCTTGATCCACTCCATCAATGCCATCGTAGAGGCTGCCGCCACCATCGTCAATGTCTCCGACGCCATCATAATGTTGGTTGATGGCTGCTGATTGGAAGCCGCTGATGTCGCGCTTTTTCTTTTGCTTGCGTCTCATTTCGAAAATGAGATAATGAGATGAAGTTGGACAAAATTGCAAATATCGGCCGCGCCGGTTATTTATCATGGTAAAAGCAAGCAAAAAGCATATTTCTTCGATGGAATCAATATGAATGTCAAAACGTCAAAATGCGAAATAAAATTGAGTCGCAGAGTTGTCAATTAGAACTAGTACAAAATTATCGTATGTATTATCCCTTGCACGGCACCATCGCACTAGGGTTCTTTTTGAATTTGATTTTTTTTCTCTGCCAGCTGCTGGCAAGCAAGAAAAAAATTCGCGAGCTTGACTTTTTGTCTCACGTCAATTCAAAATCAGAGGAAGAAGCTGCCGGAATGGCATTAGATCCATTGTATCTCCTCTCGAGGTAAGAGTTGAGCTCGGCCAAAGATATCTACAGAACGCCGCTTTCATTCCCCATCTCCCTATGGACTCACTTTTCGTGTTTCTTTATTTTTGGCATTTGAATCATTGCCAGACGGCATCGACGCACGACGGGCAACATTGTGGCGGCTCCGATAGGCTCCAATGCATGTGTTCGAATGAACTGATGCACTGTGGTGATGTATTAACACGTTTTAGATAATTAGAACTAAACAATAATATTGCACGCGAACTAAGTTATGTAACTAACAATGCATTGTACATCTTAATTATAATAGTTATTTGCTATACAACGCATCGGCATAGTTGCACACATCACGTACTTAGTCGATGTTGCCCGTCGTGCATCGATGCTGTCTGGAGATGATACAAACGCCAAAAATAAAGAAAAATCAAAAAGTCAGACCATAGAGAGATGGGGAATGAAAGTGGCGTTCCATTGGTACCTTCGGCCGGTCGCAACTCTTGTATCGTGAGGAGATTGAATGGATTTGCCTCCATTTTGGTGGCTTTTTTGGATTTGATGTGAGACAAAAAGTCAAGCTCGCGAATTTTTTTCTTGCTTGCCAGCAGCTGGCAGAGAAAAAAAATCAAAATTCAAAAAGAACCCTAGTGCAACGGTGCCGTGCAAGGGATAATACAACGAGTCTTGATTTCATACAAAGTATTTTAAACTGATGTGTTGGGCGGCTCCCCAGTTTGCAGACTACCTCCCTTAAGCCGAATTTTGGAAAAGATACAAAATTGAGCAAAGAAAGATAGACTTCAACAGGTTGATGTTAAGTTTTGTTAGGCTGTGATTTTGTAAGTCGAACTGGCAACTAAAGTCAAACAGCGAACAGACATTCTAGTTGCCTGTTCCCTGTTCAAAAATCGTGATTTTGTAAAGTTGAGGTTTCTGAAGTGACGAAGTTCCATCTACAAATCTGGAAAGACTACGGACAGACTATGATTACGACAAAATTTACGGATCAACGATCAACCTGCAAACAAAAAAATATTAATATTATTATTATTATTAGTGTTTTGTTTTCAAAAAAAGGTAGTATCTGTGTGCTCAAGTGACATATGACATTATTTCATTTCTGTCCATCCTTAGAACATCCCTCACGTGATGCCTCTCAGCCGTTCAAAAAAGAAAAAATCGTTGACTCGACTTCTGTCGCCATGACTCGACTACTTTTGGGCTACTTGGGCACTTCAGTTCGGCCATCAAACAGGCCCAAAGAGGAGCGTCCTGTTCGGCATTTTTGGATGGCCAAAGACAAAGATTGAACTGCGGGAGTTCAAAACAGCCCTGTTCAACTTACAAAAACATCAACTCGGCCCTCAAACTTCCAAACAGCCGCAGTTTGACAGCACTTTGCGGGACTCAGCTGACTTCAAAACGTCTTCAGTTCAGAGTTCAACTTACAAAATCACAGCCTTACCAGACGACCCGCTCCTACTCTCTGAACCTCTTTTTTGGCGATCGCGCAGTAGGAGCTACGAGCGTTTTGCACCACAAAATAGGTAAAATGTAATGCCAATTGTTAGGCTATCCACAACACATCTTAGGAAAATTCCTTT
>JALLAR010001261.1:0-10282 GCA_036939335.1 Conticribra guillardii
CAACAACAACAACAACAACAACAACAACAACAACAACAACAACAACAACAACCAATCAAATAGCAAGTCAACAAAGCAATAATCAAACAGGCAACAACATTGAAATATTTGCAGCAATTACTGATCATGCATACTTAAGAAAAGCCAAGATATCTAGGTCAATGAGACTTCAATCTTCAACACTGACTAATTTATTTTTATGTCATTGCAAAGAATAATTTTCCATCCATCATGCTCTCATGGCTGCTGAGGTCTTTGTCTTTGTCATGGTTGTCTATGGCTATCATTTGTAGGATTGCATTATTCATGTTGAGGTTTTGGGGCATGTGTGAGTATTTCTTTACTTATTTAGTGATAATGTATGTCTGAACGTTGTCTTAGAAAAATACATTAACTACTGAACATTGACATATTGGACATGTAAAGGATTGTGTCCACATGAGATTCAACCACATCATCAAACTTACCCTGACCTTGACAATCACATTCTGTGATAGGTGTAACCTTGACTTGTTTGTAAGTGGCGCCAACACTAACACTATACCTATACTAACATACCATGATTTGAAAGTGCACTAGGTAGCTAGTCCAAATTGTTGCCCAGCACAAAATTTTGTATCAGGGGCCATCCATAAAATTGTTCCACCCCTTCATTTTTCCAAAAAAATGGTTGGGGTTGTGGTGGACATAGCCAGTGTAGTATGTAGCCACTTCTAAAGCATTTGGGTGATTGTCTATTATTTTGGGAGAGGTACTAAAGCACATATGATACTGTAATACTACCATAAATCCATAGAAAATGCCTCTGGAAGGAATTTGTACATAGTAGATATTGCTCGAGCGTAATATATTGCCTCGATTGAAAATCGGCGAGAAAAGGGCAATAGACAGATTGAGCAACTATTTTCAAGAAAAATCACGTACGTAAAATATTAATACCAAAGAGAGTCTTGAGAGCGATTTCAAGGGCAGTATATTTTACTTTGGTTTAGATAAACTCTAAAGATTTGGCGAGGAGTTTGTCCTATGGTTCTACTGTCGATCAACGTACGTGCTTGTGAATTAGTACAGATTAGTATCGTACCATATATTATTATTCTTACGACCCATTATTAATTTGCTATTCAAAAAATGATAATATTATTATGTAAAAAATAAATTACACCGATGACATGCCTTTGCCATGCATGCACACAAGGAGTTGAATCAAATTATTTTGCATCAACATGTTAAAACACACACTCCTATTAAAAACAGTTCTTCCCTGCATCATAGAGCGATCTGTTGTATTAAAATTCGCGAAATAATGCTGAAATAAAAACCACTTGACAATTAATTGCATTGTTGGAACCTGTCAAAGTAATCTGATCCAGAAACAATCAAGGACTACAATACAAGTCACAGCTCGTGTCATCCGTAGACGATCTATTGAATTGTGCGTCCATAAAGTGACTCTTAAGCATTGAACTGCAAAATCTCCCCCCCTAAAACAAAGGACAGCCTCCAAAATGAGTTCCTCCGTCCAAAGTTTCATCAATCCGTACAATCTCCATCCTCAGCCGGAGCAGCGAGAAATGTGGGAAAGCGACAATAGCACCATCACGTCATACAGAACATTTGCCTCGGGCACTACTGCTGCTACTGTGACTACTGCTGCCACTTTCGCGAGTCGCGACAATCGAAACTCAAAGAAAATGAATGGCACGAATGCCAAGGTGGTATTCGGTCAAGTTGGGTCTGATTACCTCACTGCATCCTCGTGTAGTAAAAAAAAATCGATGTATTCGAGAAATTCTAAAGATTCGTCAAAAAAGCATCCTTCAATTTCCAACAGTGGAAAAAACGCAAATAATTCAAGTAGATTTCACGTTAGAGAGGCAAGAGGCGATGACGATGACGAGAATGAGGCTGATGATGATGATTATGATGAAATTCGTGAAAATAACAATTCTGATGATGATCAAGAAGAAGAAGAAGACAAGGAAAATTACAAATTATCCCTTTCAGACTCTGCCTCAGCTTCTGCTTCCACGTACTACAGTGACAATAGCAAGAACAGCATCGACAGCTGCTCCTGCAATTCTAGACAAGATTCTATCCAATCTAAAAAGTTCAACCAAGCCAACTATTCATATACCTCGATTGATTCCAATGCATCCAAGTATTCTTCAATTAAACTATCGAGCACCAATAAGAATAGCTCGCTCGTCAATAAATTCTGGGCTACCCTATCAGTTCACGCGGCGTCCTCGGCAATCCTATCAGGTGGCACCGAAAACTGTGCACGAATAGCTGCCGACTCCTTACTGGAAGATGGACAGGCCATGAATAAAATTAACGATCATAGGCGCCAACAACGACTAAACAGTAGAGGAGGAAAAGGAGGAAAACAGAAAAAGAATATGGAGCCAATGAAGATTACCTCGCAGACGGTACGGAATGCTGCCACCAAAGCAAGTATCGCGTTATTGCAGGGGACTAATAATGTCGCGGTAGCGGCAAAGGTGGCAGAAGTTATTATACGGGAGGGAAACGCCTTGTTGGAAGAAATGGCAATGATGAAGAATCAATGTGTAGAGGCAGATCAAAGTCAACCTGGAGACCATGGGGACAACAAAGGACAAGATGATCACGATAATAGGAATGCTTCGACAAAGTCTACTGATAGAAAAGTTTTAGAAGCGAAGAGAAATCGCTATGGCAGTGACAATTCCAATTCGGCATCATCGTCATCCTCCTCTAAGTCTACTGCATTTTCTAAGTCTGCATCGTTGGAATCTAATTCAAGTCATCATCAAGAAGGAAGAGCTGCCAATACTAACACAAGTCGTATTCCGCAAGACGATGAAACGATATTGAGTTTTTCTACAATAGTCACCGATGCTACTTCAGTCAGATTGAGAGGTGATAAGTACGCTACCGATATGGACTCAGTGGCAAGTCCAAGAAATAATGATGTAAGCGGAGAGACTTCGGCATCAAGGGGGAATAAACAATGGGAAGTGGGAAATTTCCGCGACGACTCTCCATCCATAATCACGCAGAAGAAAAGTTCAAATGATTGCAATATGGAAACATCATCATTTCATAGCGCACCATCGAGAGAGGAGCAGTATTATCTCAGCAAGAAAGACCCCACAGAGCAAGATCAATGTGACATTGATCCTGAACAGCGTAACGAAACAAACAATGATGAATTGGAGCGCAAAAAGGCGATTTTTGATGCTGCCGCCTTAGCACTCCGTCAGAAACTTGATGACCTTGAAAGGGAGAGGGACCATCCTCCTTACAAAGGCAATGTGGAATCATGGGAAGAAGAATACGATGAGCTGGAATCCTACTACAATACTGCCATACAAACCAGTCAACGACCTGCATTGATGCCACAACAACTTCACATGATGGCTATTCCCTCCATAGCAACACCGTTGCATCATGGGTATAACAACAATGGCAAATCCAATGAAGATATTATTGATTATGCACACAATACATCACAATCGATATCTATAATGCACCATGGTTATTCTAATGATAATCACAGGGATTGCTATTATTCCAATGGCAAAGAATACAAGGAGGAGGACGAGTTAGAAGGCGGTTACAACGATGATGCAATCGATTATTATGGGGACAATGATACTCAGTTGTCCATACGTTCTTGTTTGAGAAAGCCTTCAAAAGCATTTCCCCTTGTTGATACCAATGAGCCTAGCTGGGATGATGGGTCGGTGTTAATGTCGATTGGAGAGTGTCGAATTCACATGACAACCGAGGACATTGATAAGAAAATCACTCCCACTAATAATGTAGAGGCCATCGGAATCAAATCAATTCCTACTTCGAATCAACCGCCATCTCACGACTTGGAAGAAGAGGCAGTGGAAGCAATCGAGGTGGTTCTATTCGATGAAGAACCCTATGGAGCTAGGACACCAACCTTTCGAGATAAATTCAAAGGTTTCTTCCGGCGAAGGGGGGGGAAGAAGGTGAGATTTGCTGCGGCGATGGACTGCGTAGATTCCAATGTGGGAAACGAAATGACACCAAAAAGCATGGCATCTAATACCGCTGGCAGTGCACGATATACCGACGAGGAGATACCACCACCTTCAGAACATCAAGACATAGCACCTGCTGTAAAAAGCAGTAACCTTCCAAGTAACAAAGCGGATACAAGCAACAGCAATGAGATATCTTCCCAAGTCAAGAAACAAAATAAGTGCGCAAGGCGTATCCGTTCGTTTATTCTGAAAAAGGCATCCAAGATGCGAAAAAATCGTCTAACAGCTTCAAATAGTAACACAGGCACCAGTGGCAGTGCCAATTACGACTTTAGTGAATCAGATTCTCGTTGCTCCAACAGAAATCACAACAATGGCGCGGAGGAAGAATCTCCAGACGGAAGTCTAGAGGAAGCCGTAAAAAATGCCAGCCAAACAGCAGTAGATATTAAGTCACATACTGCCGGAGCAAACGAGAGTATTGCGGCACAATCAGTGCATGGTGATTTTGACGAGGGTTCTCGCTTTGAGGACGATGGTAGCCAAGTTGATGCCGAAGTGATCACATTGGAGGCCAGTGATTCTTACACCACCGCAGCTGACACGTACTCCACATTAAATAAAAGGGATTCCTGTTCCGTTCAAACGGATGGAGCATCACACAAAGGGGGGTTTGGGGCCGCATTGGATAGATTTATCATGGGAGAGGACAGTCGAGATTGTGCGTCTCAAGCTACGTCTCAGTCTAGCAAAACTAGTTTTTATATAAAGTAGTAGTAGTGAGATGAGGTAGATTGTATTCATGCACAGATTTTCTATCCTTCTGTGCAATATGCTTTACTCACAGTGTTAAAATGTAAAATAAGATTAAAACATGAATCTGTGAAGTGTTTTTCTCCCGGATTTAGAACTCCCGACTTTTGTTAGATGCATTGCTTTGCCATCGTAGAAAAGTCCATGACAACAAGAAGTGGTTCACGATACCGTTAAAAATATTTCATTAAATAGGGAGAATATGCTGTCACAATCATCAGCATCTGTGTAAGACACCACCAACCGCAGCATTCCATGTCATTTTGTTAGAAATGATTGCAGTTTAGTTTAGTGCAACTGGTGCCAAAGGTTTAGTTTGCACTTTGTCATCCGTAGAATGTTCAATTACGGTACTACCTGCGATAGTATTAATTATTATGGGAGAGAAAGTAACCAAGAATACACTTCCTCACTTTTGGAAGCAACCAAAGCTGCACGCACATGCTCACGCCCCGCATCCTTGGACGGCGATGATGGTGGTGGTAGCAACTTCGTAAATTTCACCATATCACCAATACCAAACACATCCAACGAACCACCGCTCTCATTAGTCTCGATCAAACTTTCCACCAACCGTTCCGAACATGCAATCTCGTAAATATCGTCCCCTTTGGAATGAAATATCCACATGGGTGTGCCTTGTAATCGTTCCAAGGCAAGTTTGGGTAATCGTTTCCCCGTAAATCCGTATGAGGCTAGGATGAGACCGCGGAATTGACGTGTGGTTGCCAATTCTACGGCGAGAGTGGATCCTTCGGAGAAGCCGAAGAGGTATACTTTTTGTGGATTGACGTTGATGCGATGTTGTAGCTGATGTTGCTGTGGCTGATGTTGTTGTTGTTCTTGAGTGTTTGCGCTGGATGATGATGCAGATACTGATGATGTTAATGGACTCTCATCAACAAATGTTTGCGACTCCATCCAAATAGTGCGAAACCATTTAATAAATGACAAGACATTGCCACGAGGATCATCATACAAACTCCGTTTGTTCTTTCCAACATAGGGTGCAACAACAATAAAATTCTTTGCGAGTGAGGATGGTGCTTGATTTGTGGCGAGGAGATATGGTGGAAGGTTCGTATGATCTCCAGGTGTATCATTATTAGCAGTGGCGCGATGAGTGAATTCGTAGAGGGCTGAATTTTGGTTTTGACCTGCTCCATGCAGAATTATTAGGAGAGGAAGCATTTCTACACATAGTACTTGGTCATTATTAGCATTTTGTCTGTTGTTACCAGCGGGAGAAGTTGGAGGGATGTACACCACAGCAGAATACGTACTGGGATCTTCAATTTCAAAGACTTTGCCGCGAGGAATTGGTGTTTGTTGCTGTTGTTGCGTTGTCTGGGGATTTGTTTGTGAATTGTCATTATTCATTATTTGAGCATCATTAATAGCATGAGCTGTTTCAGGGAAAGTAATTATAGGCTGAGATAGACCCATCATGATGGATGATTGCAATAAAATTTGTCTTCGATTCAAGGGTGGCATATTGCTACCAGAAATGATGTCTTCCATATTATTTGATTCCTTATCTTGATGCTTGATTAGCAATGCTTCGTCCGAGGAAGAATGTTCAGATGGAAGGGTTTGGTCTTGATCCCTCTCTTGCATCCGATGGACCTCGTGAATATAATTTCTGTTGCAATGATGGACACCAAATTTTTTATTGATATTGAATTGGTGATTAACTTTTAGATTGGAATTATTAGATGTTGCAAATGCGGCAACAGGGTGCATCATGATGATGGGTGATGGAAGAGCTGAAAGAACTACCAAAAAGCATGCAACCAGCGACGCCATGTGCAGATTGGTATTCATGATATTCTCGATCAAGCTACCATTGCAACTGCAATGATGTCGATTGCGTCGTTGTCGCGGTGGCCGTTGCCACATCCCTTTTTGAGATTTCATCGGCATGGACTGGACATGTATGCCTTGGACAATTACTCATTAGTAACAACTAAACAACGGATGAAACTTGAAACTCCCACCCAGTCGTCACAGCAGAATCAGTAAACTGCCCGCCGATTTCCCAAGGGAGATTGGAGACGCTTGCGCAACTTGTGGCAAGAGATAAAGGTGTGCTAGATAATCGGGCCGTAGGTCGGCTGATGTCTTCCGTTATTACTCTATATTTTAGTGCACACAAATATAACCAAAATACCCTTATTGTTTGAAATAAAATTTCCAAATGCTGCATCATTGATAATATTAGTTACAAAATATACTTCGTATTTTAAAGGTATAGCCGTACTACCGTTATGCACATATTATTTATTATTTCATTATGATATTATTTTCTGGCATCAATGATGATAACAATCAGTTCTCTAGTAAATTCGAATGGTGCTCATCTCTCTACTCTAGAGAAAGCGCATTCATGCAATCTACATAATATCACAATTCACAATAATAAAATGAAATTTGTAAACCCATTTCAAAAGGCGTTTCTCGGTGGAGATCTAGATAAAAATCTATTCACCACAAAACTTTTCCATCATTTGTGATTTTATTCTATTCTTACAAAAACAATACAAGAAGAATTAGTGTTACAGTCTTTTTTCATTACAAATCCAGCCAACCAAATTTTAAACCTGTTCTGACTAATTAACCAATACTCTCTAGGCATGCAATCAATTAATCAATCAACCAATCTACCCCCTCAACGCCCCCTCCACCAACCCATTAATATTCCCCAACACCCTCCCAAACACCTCATGCTTCCTCAAATACTCCATCATCTCCCCCCGATTACTATTCATATCATGCGTCAAATGCGCCGCCGTCGCACTCTTCAAATCGACATTCTTCCCATTGACCCCCGGGGGAACCCCGCCCCCACTCCCCACGGCGTCCATTTTGCTCAAATAATCTTGCACATAGGTCCGCACGATCCCCTCCTTGGTCGATGCGGGCATGGTGGTTCCAAATGCGAAATCGAGGAATTTTGCCGCATTCTCCTTGGGATGGGTGATGAATTCGTCCATGCTGAGAGTCAATACTTGCACTTTTTCCATTCCCACGGGTATGTGATGCAGGGCATTAATTTGCGCCAACAGGGTCGTGACTTGTTTTAATTTGATAATGTTATTGGCCATGCGAATAATGTCTCCCCCGGTGACTCCTTGGGTCATCATGTGAAGGGTGGATAATTGAATGGCCTCGGTGGTGGGCAAGTGTCGCATGTGTTGATAGAGGGAGGATTGTTCGAATCCGGGTTTTGTCTGGTAGAGCGATTTGCAGATGCGGGAGAGGTCCTGAAAGTCGGCATGGGTCATGATGGGAGGCTGCCCGAGATAGGTCCCCGGCGACAAGAGCGCGGGAAGCGTGAGATCCGCATAAGTCTGATCGTAGAACCGCTCGTCATCGCATGGATCGACGAACTTGACCCAGCTCTCCGGGGTGGGATACTGCGCATGATAATTGAAATTGCTCACCGCGAGGGAAAAGGGACTACGGACCAAGTGGATGATCTTGACGCCCTTTTTGGGCCGGCTCTCGTCCCTTCGGTTGAGCAGCAGTTCGGCCAGGACGCTGGCATCGCAGAAAAGATTGGGGGCGGCCTGCGCGACAATCGTCCCGGGGAAGAGATGGATGGTGGGGCACTTGGTGACCTCGTTGTGATGGCGGGAGGCGAATCCGTTCTCGCGGTCGTTGCTCTGCGGACCGGAGGGGAAGCCGGCGGCGATAAAGTCGCGGAGGGAGCGGGAGAGGTCGTGGCCCGTTTTGTGGTAGTGGATGATGAGGTAGACGTAGTCGTTGGGGTCGTCGACTAACTTGTTGTGGATTTGACTCAGGCTCAGACTATCCAGACTGGGCACGCCAGAAGAGACCAGGTTGGACAGGCTGCTGTTGGCGGAGGATTTGTACGCGTTGTAGCTTTTGCGGAGGTTGTTGAAGCTGTACGAGTTCTTGTCGCTGCCGATGCCGTACGTCGATGCCGATGTCGATGTCCATGTCGATCCGGACGAGGCGAGGCTCAGTTGTCGATGCGCCGGATGGGCGGTCTGGCCTTCATTATTGTTATTCACGGCTATTCCAAATATGGCACAGATCAACACCGACGCCAATCCCAAGATGATGACGCTGCCCACGGCGGCTTTGCGTTTCATTCCACTGCTGCTGCTGCGGCTGCACTGCGGGTTCGTGCTCTCCGTGCTTGCGGCTTCGTTTTCCATGGTAGGTTGCGTGATGATAGATTATGAGTTGGGCGTTATTATTTTGTTTCATCCACAGAAAAAGATGAATAATCACTCCGCAATGACCCGAAATGTCTTTCGGTTTCCTCCAATTATTGATTCGAGTCAAAACAAATTTACTCTAGGATTACGATATGGTACCATTCATTCAGATCTTCATTTTCTCAATAAATGTTTTTTTTCTCAATGAACATTATTATATTAGAACCAAGAACTAAGCTAAAACAATTGATTTTGGTGATGTGGTTTGTGTGTGTGTGTGTGGCAAGAATGAAGGGAACACATGCCTCTCTTTTGTGTGCTTGCTCTTGGTCCTGGTGTCACAATAACGTAAAAAACAAGTTAGAAATAACCAAAAGCAAAAGAATTAGGTTACAACTTAATATCAAATTATATAAAATCAGTTTGTTGTTTTCACTTTTGCCCAATGTCTATCTCCTCTTGTATCTTGTCTTTTCTTCAATTGGTCCATCATTTCTTGGTGTGGTTTAACTAAGAAGAACTGCTCATTTTCCCTATATTTGATTCAAGCCTCGATAACGCATATTTGCCCTTTTCTTTACTGTTTTGTTGAAGGCATTTTTTTCGAATCTAAAAGAAGCCCTGCACTGTGAATAACAAGTTATGCCGCACAATGATTATGTTCATTTTCGTTGTCTGTATCCGGACCTCAATTAATCTGTTTTTTTTTGCGAATCCAGGAGCATGCTCCCACATCCACATCAATTCAATCATCCCACTCTACCACCACTAACAAAAGCAGGAAAGTTTGCTGCTTGAAAAGGCAGAAGGTTGGGCGCACATAATATTCAAGTTTCTCTGTGGCTATGGCTGTGGATGGTGATGGTGGTTCACCGCCATCTTTCATGTTTGCGACATTGATCTGGTCTTTACATTTCCATCTGACCGCAACACAATAAATTGTTTCTGGTATCATAAACTTGTGAATAGATTTGACCTAGAACTAGAATACTAGGTCATCCTAAAAAATCTGGGTTGGGTCAGCTAGGTAAGGCGGGCCTATAATAAATTTTATTTGGAGTGACCTATTCTAGGTCCATGTAGGTCAAAAATTGCCAAGCCTAAGCTCTGACATAGAAAAAGGTTTCCCAGAACAGAAAATGTGACCCAACTCATTTAGGTCAAGCTATCTTTCACCATGACTTAACTACTTCAGTATTTACAGACAAACAATATGCCAGTAACCCTGAACATATAGTATGCTTGTGTGGGATAAAGTTTTATTGCAAAGTTGAATAA
>JALLAR010001262.1:0-10278 GCA_036939335.1 Conticribra guillardii
TCATCTCCTAATTATTTTGATTTTTATAAACCTCATATTCAAATCCATCTTTCCTATTTCTATTTACATCTTTTACTTCACCTCCATGCCTCCCTTGCTTACACGGTGAGTCTTCTATTATTATACTCGTAGGTAGTTAGTAGGAGTACTACGTACTCTCTCTCTCGAAGACAGAGAGGTAGTAATACACATACATCACACATCATACATACGTTCGTTACGTACGTACTACTATCGTTTTCAGTTGACAACGGATCAAATACCTACAAATTCCTACGTGGGACATCTGAAAATACACACACCTATTATTACGTCTCTCTTTATCTCTTTTGCTTTGATTCACCTCGGTGGTACATTTTTCGCCTCCCTCCGTCGTTTTCGCACGGAAAAATCAGTGGATAGTTAACGTGCAATTTTGTGCATCTAATATGACCACAACGAACGCATTAACAACAATTACACGGTATCAATCAGATCCAATCATCCCGGACGAAATTCTTTACTCTTATTTCGCTCACCCACAAAGTTCTGCTGAATCATCATAATAATTGCTATTCAAATTGAATCGATCGGCTCATAAATGTTCATAGAAAAGATTGTCATCTGGCCCGGATCAGAACAAAGGTCACCATTCACCATCGATAGGAATAACATCATGGACGTAACCGCCAAACCCAAGAACGAAGGACGCCGTCTAGCATTGAAGGTAAGAACCAAATTTGCCATTGGCTTTTATAAAATGTCTCGAACCAAATACCTCTATTCACCGAATTGACTCACAATCAACTGTTCATGGCATTATATATTTCACAATATTATATTGATCTCTGATATGGTAGGACGTTTCGAATCGCAATAAGTTTGATGGGACCAACTGTGAAAATGCGAAGGCCCACAAGAAGACTTCATCGATTATATCCTCTTCATTGTGCAGCTCTTCCGCTACAGCAAGCGAAGAAACCGGCATCGTTTTGAGAAACAACGCCTCGGCAGACCCCACGAATATTTCTCGTTTTGTTTCGACGTCTCGAACCAAACCGCTTCGAACTGAAAAACCACCTTCCGCTTTGGTCACCTCTTTGCCTAAGTTTCAAAGCGCTGTTCTAGCTCATGACATTGACGCACGCGATTCTGATGATCCACTTGCCGTCACAGCGTATGTGCAAGACATGTACCAGCATTTTTGCGCAAAGGAAAGAAGTGACTTTTATGGGCCTTACTACATGGAGCAACAGACATCGATCAACGAGCGAATGCGGTCGATTCTTGTTGATTGGTTAGCTGCCGTACTTCCAAAGTTTGATCTTGCCCCGAATACTCTTTATCTTACAGTGAATATCATCGATCGCTACCTTTCGAAGATGGAAGCGACCAAGAAAGATTTGCAGCTTGTTGGTATTACTGCTTTGTTGATAGCATCAAAATATGAAGAGATGTACCCAGTCAACGTTGAAGTAGATCTTGTGTATATTTGCGACAATGCATACACCAAGGAAGATGTAAGTTATGCGGTGTTTCTTTCTTTTTCATCACATTTCGATAGTAGATTCTAAATCTCACCAATACATCGCCGTTTCCCGAAACAGATCATTGTAATGGAGGAAAAAATGCTTAAATGCCTCAACTACCAAATCACCTTCCCGACATCATACTACTTTCTATTAAGGTTCATCAACGCAGGTCATGCTGACAGAACAATCGCTAACTTGTCTAGCTTTATCCTCGACAAAACCCTTCTAAGTTATAACTTGCTCGAATTTCGACCGAGTGAGCTAGCTGCTGCCGCAGTTTACATTGCAAGAAAAGCGGTCGGGCGCAATGGGTGGAGTCCGACACTGCAAAAGTATTCCAAATATTGCGAGGAAGATGTCATCACTGTAGCACACTCTGTTATGAAGGCGAAGAAAGCTCTGCCTCCAGGCTTGAGATCCTTGGAAAAGAAGTACAGTCGTAGAGAGTGCAACAAGGTAGCACAGATCGCCCTTCCTTCAAACTTTGAAGAGTGATTTGTAAAGCAGAAGCTCAATTAATCAATTTCTTCGTCATTCTTTGTCAAGTAATGCGAATTTACGATGGCACAAACATCTATGACAATAAATTTCGCTCCCTTAATTTGACTCAAACAGCAATTTCTTTTTCTTTTATAGTTCAGGCTAAAAAAAATAAATTCTAATTTGTGCGCAACTCATACGGTCAAGAGATAATGTAATACAACCAAAGCATGCAGATGACTCAAGCATATTAGAACATAATGGTCTTTAAAATAGCGTTACAACATATTTATATTGCACATTTCTCTCTTCACATGCTCATCCTGATAAACACGAAGCGAAAGATTCGTAGTTGTACACTCTTAGCCAAAACCCAACTGCATCCAATGCATTTGGGATGACTTGCGTATCATCATCTCATAAAGTAAATGAACCCTCAGAGGTGCCTACCGCATTTCCCAAAATTGCGGTGACTCTCTTGTATATTTCTACTGTTTTTGTTTTATGAACTCGAATTAACATCTTCTCAGAAGTCAGAAGATATTGAAATATTTGCAACACCTCCGTATCGACTGCTGGTATACTTCTATTTACAGCACGCAGCTCTGTTGACGAGGAAGCCTTTTCTGCCAGGACAGCTCTTGCAACTGGCGTAATGTCTTCCTCACGATACTGTGCATACTTGAGGAGTGTTGGGCTCCAGGCATTTCGTCCCACTGTTTTTCTGGCAATGAAGACAGCGGCAGCTGCAAGTTGACTAGGAAGATAGTGAAGCATGTTGTAGCTTTGCAAGGTTCCATCTAGGATGAAGCACGAAAGCTGAACAATTTTCTTATCTGCATGAGCGGCCTTCAAGTACCTTACGAGGAAAGCATGCGCACTTGGGATGGTGATTTGGTACTCGAGACTTTTAAGAATGATTTCTTCCATTTCAAGGATCTATTGTAGAAAGAGGACATAAACGGAGAAGCAAGCGTGAGGATTGAATTGAAAAAGAAAAACAGCTGAGAAGAAAGAAGGCAGAAACGGAAATGTGAAACTAACCTCGAGTTTGGAGTACGCTCGGTCGCAAATGTAAACAAGGTCACGCAATTCTGGTGGATAAATTTCCTCGTACTTTGAAGCAATCAACAACGCAGTGACTCCAACAAGTTGCAATTTCGGCCTCGAGACTTCCGTCTTAACTAGGTAGCGGTCAATGATGTTGACCGTCAGGTAAAGTGTTTCAGGAACAAGCTTAAACTTAAGATGCACCTCAACCAACCAATCTACCAAGATAGAACGCATTCGTTCATTGATGAATTGTTGATCCTCCATGAACACTGGTCGCACAGAAGTAACGACTTCTTTGGAACGAAAGTGATCATACATGTCTTGCACATAACTGGTGGCGCACAGTGGATCATCCGAATCGCGTTCGTCAATATCATCCGCCTGTCCACTGTATTGGTAGCTCATGGCATTAAAAGGTTCATTGTTGAACACTGGGGCGACTTCACGATTGGCCTCCATTGCAGGAAAGTTGACGTCATTTTGCATTTCCACAGACGAGACCTCAACATCCTGACGCACATCAACAGCAATGTTCACATTGGAACGTGAAGAAACAGCTGCAGCTGTTCTCTTTTGTACAACATTCTTTCCACCTTTTCCATTGTCGTTTGGGATGCGATTCGAAACGTCCTGCAATCAATAAAACAAAAGAAAATGCAAAAGGTAAGAACACTGACGCGGTCGCAAAACAATCCAAAAAATGATGAATCTCCAACAACATCAACACAACGGCAAAGGGCGTTCTTACGCACCGTAAGAGCACGCCGAGAACCCTGTACAGCTGTCGGTCGATTCGCATTGTTCTGATTGCGAGGAAACATGATGGATGTATATATTGTAAATGGCTCTAGTCAATGTTGTTCCGTGAAGGTGGTTCTGTTCAATCGAGACTAAGTCGAAAGACGCGGCGATGATAATGTGAACGATTGGTTTGGGTTATGACAACTTGGATTGGCACGAGTTCGAAGCTCCTCTGGACATGTCCACAAAGTTGTTGGAATTATTTGTTAATCGCTCAAAGTTGCCTGTAAGTTGATGGGGACAGATCCGAATAGTGTCCTCGCTCATATCTTGTGTGCTCGGTTCGTTGCTCGATGTCATGCCAATCGCATCGTAAGGTTTCCTTTGTTCGAGGACACCAACTGCCCGAAAACACTTTGGTTATCTTGCTCTCTCTCTCTAGAGCAAGCGAGAGTCTTGAAAAAGCACAAGAAAACCCAACGACGATGATCTAGAGCGCCGGCCAGATATTTAAAACTTTCAAACATACGTGTACGAATACTTTGAGATGGTCGACGTGACGTATACACATGAAAAATAGCACAGAAATACTTTCCCTATTCAGAAAATTTCATCCAAACGAATTAAAAAAGTAAATAATGTTCTTGCATCAGAGGTAGTAATCAATCGAAAGAGATAATCGCAACATACAAACTTGATCCGTGGCAATAATAAAATAACATTTAAATTTGCACGTCAGTCCTATTTTAGTGTTAAAAGGGTAAATACTAGAAATTCACGCAGGAAACTATATATGACTCATCATATTCACATATTCAGAGCTGATAATGTCTATTCAATATATTGATTGGCTCGCTTTCATGTGTATTATTTGCGAGCACTTTTAATACGATATGATGACGTTGTACATAGTACCTTTCGATCTCATTGAATACGGCAACAGGTACTAAATTTCGAAACTGATTGTCGTACGTACGTATGCGTAGAATTTGAAGTTACTTTATAAATAAATTTGTGCTCTACGAATGACTGCGACTACCTAAGATGATTTTTTTCTGTGACCTTTTCAAAGAGAACGAAAGGTACATACAATACCTACCTTAGATTTATGATGTCGTAGGTAGTGATGTCACTACTTATGTACCATCTATTTTGTACGTTGTACGGGTACTACTCTACAGGTATTACGGTATTACGGGAGATTTATCCTACAATATGACAAGCGCAAAAAAGGTCTCCACTTCCTTCACGTCAGCAAAGATTTTGAAAAAATATCACCACAATCTACCCCCACCACAGACACCCATCCACCACGCATCCACCAGAAGGACAGAGCTAAGACAAAAACGAAGGAAGCTCATCCATAAAGTAGTATGTATTCTTCCTCGATGGTGATTGATCAAAATGATGTAGGTATGGGGCTATTTGTGAAAATGCGTACCATATTAATTGTAAATAGATAAGACGTAGAGAGACAAATTCTGGATGCATGCATTTCTTTCTTGAGATGTTTATTTCTTATCACGCTTATCCCGCCGTTGCTTAGATTGGTTATCCTTTTTCGTCACTTTCAATGGAGGAGGAATCACCAAGTTTGTTGGCAAGGTCATCCCTCCAACACGAGATTTAATTCGCATTACTTCATTGATAGAAGAGCTGTACAAGTAACCATCTTCCCCAAAATTAACACTATTGAAGGGACTTGAAGACTTATTTCTGCGCGCCAGCAATGTCGCATGCAAATAATCCAATGTCAATGAGCCCACAACATGTCCATCCTCCTTCGAAAGAATTAGTATCGAAGAAGGGCAAGCAATCATGTACACAGTACCCTTTTCATCCAATGCCAGTTTGGAACCAATGAAAGCATCTGGATTATTGGGATGAGCATCACCGCTGCTTTGAGAGTTGCATTCATCAGAACTCATAGTATAAAAAACTTGGACATCTTGAGCACCATCGTGCAATTCCTTTTGTTGTGGTTGTTCCTCAACACGCTCCTCTTTTTCATCGTCGTCATCGCCACTTTCTCCTTTCTCGTCGTCGTCGTCATTTACGTTCAGAGATAATTTGTAAATAGTTTTGGTCCAACCAACGTACGAAACATTATCACCTTCCTTTAATTCTCCAGAAGTAGAATTCTCAGGAGTCGCCACTAAAACAAACAATGTTGAAAAATCAGACCCCCCCAGAGCCATTCCTTCAATCCAACCTTTTGTTTGGAACAAAACATCAATCTTGTTCTCCGTACCACCACCAACATGATCATCATCACCATTCGAATCACTGTCCTCCTCAGACTTGGAGTTTGTCTGCATCCAACCATGAGCTTCACGACTCTGTTCCACCGGAATGGGTGGGATGTGCACTGCTTCCTTCAGACGGTACACTGTCCCTACATGATTGTGACTAGTGGCATTATTCCGATCGATAATTCTATCGAAATTATCCGAGAATAGCAAATCTCCAAATGGAGTGTATGTCAAGTGATTTGGTCGATGTAAGCGCCTCCATTGCGAATTTGTGATTGGTTCATCGTCAGTATTCAGATGCTGTGCCTCCATTGCATCTTTGGTGGGATAATCTGGAACCAATGTTACCAATGGAGTGCGAGCCCCCGTCTCCCCTTCCACCCGTATAATCCTCCTTTCTCCCCATTCCGCAACTATCAAATTGCCACCGCACGATGATCGTTCGGCATTTCGAGTTAGCTCCACTGCAAGGGATGCGCTTCCAAGCAATGGCGGCAATGCTGATGATTGCAAATGCTGTATTTCCAGCTTTCTTGCTGTTGCTGTCATGGTAGTGTTGGAATGTGAGCAAGATGAAGATGATTGCTCCTGCAATTCCCTCTTCTTCTTGGTTGACGTGGATTCCCCGAACACATTTTCAGGACATTTCATCATTTTCGACTTTCCATCAACGGTATTGTCAGCGTGATCTACCCATAATCCACTACGACACCCGCTTCTCTCCATATGCAAACTTCTCCCAATAGTAATGGGTCCTCCACCCACTTCCCATCTCCATATCCTTCCAGAGCGCCCAGCATCAGCTAGGAGGAGGTATCCTCGTCCAAGTTCCGAATCATGCACCCAGGTGGTGGAGAGGAGATGCGAAAAGAATGATGTTGGTTTATTCAGTGATTGTGACTGAGTGTTGCACTTCTCATCGTCTTCGTCTTTGCCATTTGCAGCGATAGATTCCGCGTTTTGTGCATGATAATCATCAAGAGGAGAGGATAGAATGATCTCCAAACGATGGTTTGGCGCCAATGCCAACAATCGAGAAGATTTATGCAGCGATGATTGTCCTTCCGACTTTGAGACATAAAATATTGATTTCAACAATTCTTCATCCTCTTTACTATTTGCATTCATCACCCACACGTTCGAAGACACTACCTCATACGGTTTGGAAAGGCTGGATAACAGCCCCCCTCGATTGTGCAGTCGGCTCAAAAACGAATCCGTGGATAATGATGATTCGGATGAAATTAAAAACCCGCCTCGCGTTACAACAAAGTAGGCAAATGCCGAGAGGAAGACAACGAACCATGCATATTCTTCATTGGACGATAGGAAGCTTTGGTTAGTTTTGGATGGCGTTGATAAATAATTGCTGTTGCTGTCACCGGGTCCATCGCTGTGATGTTGATGAACGTTGCCTGATGGACGTTGATTCAATGGTGGTGTAGACGACGACCCCATCGATGAGCGCGGCGTGTCTGAAGCGGCATTTTGTTCGGGATTTTGGGTGTTTCTGCGTCTCCGCACTTCGCCTGATGGTGGCATGGTTGAGTTGATTTGATTAAAGCAGAGGCTGTGCTTACTGCTTATGCTGATAAAAAATACCTTTAGGTAAGAGGTAATTTTGTAGTTTCACCATGTTTCATCCTATTTGACACATTATTAAATTAGACACGAAAGGTAATAAATATAGAGAAGCTTCGAACGCATATAATTAATCCACGACGCAGAACCACAGACAAACAAACAGCAAACTGCCGAGACTTCCACCGACCAACATCCCCATCTTAAACACTCAACAAAACAGCACCAAACAAGCACCATGAGCGACGACGAAGAACGCCCCGAAATCGACACCCTCAACGACGAAATCACCCAACTCAAAGAAATTCTCGCCGGCGTCAAATCCGCAGAGGCCACACACGACGAAGCCTGCGGCAAAATTGCGGATTACGTCGCATCGAAGGGGGAGAAGGATGGGTTTTTGGCCGGAGAGCCGCAGAATGCCTCGGTGAATCCGTATCATACGAAACAGTCGGGTGGTGGTGGTGGAGGTGGAGATGATGGATGTTGTACTGCTAGTTAATGGATGGGTTGCGAAGAGCAGATGGCAGACGCGGCTTAATTCGTGACGGCGAGAGGTCTACATGTTGGGGTGGAAGTGAAATCAAACGTATGTTGACTTCTGGGGTTGATTGATTTGCAAAGCATTCTACTTGGACATACTTGCATGTCTGTCATCCAATGGTATCGCCACGATTATAGTGAAATCGGTTGCAAATTATCGGTTTTACGCACGCATAGGAGTTCCTGTTAAATGAAAGTGTTTGTAAATATTCGTCAAAGAACAAGAAAATGTTCTAATTGTTGTGATTGGTGGTATTTTTTTGAAGGACATTCAGAAAGATCTGTTATTGCACATGTTCTGCAATTGGTGTGTTACTTAAAAATGATAGAGTAGATTTTATTTTAATAGTCCATTCTTGTGAAATGAATAATTAAGTGAGAAGTCATCTCCTCATAAGTCTTGCTACATTCATTGGATGCCACATTAGAAATTAGAGTCATTAAAATACTGCCTCTACCTAGAAAGAAAACTCTGGTCGAAAGGTGTTGCTGAAGTCCAGAGTTCATATCCTATGTACTGTGTGAACTTAGTGATTTGTTGATTACAATTGCGGCATATTGGAATAAATTAATCTACTTCAAAATGAATAGGCATCATGCTTCTAACAATATTTTGACTGATCAACATAAAGAGCATCTTTCACATCAACAACGTCGAAAAAACAAAACAAAGTATCTATCAATAATAGTCATCCCTCCCCATCAACAGCACTATTCCTCAAATTCCTTTTTAACATTTCTCACCAACACCTTCACCATTCCCCTAACCTGTTCTACCGTCATAACCTCACTGTTCTTAATTGCATTCAAAATCATGATTGTATATTCAACCTCCGGACTGTTCACCCACACCAACCCATTAACACCCACCGCAATCTCAAATGGTATCCCACTTTGATCCAATGCCGACAATACCACATTCGAGGGACGCAACAGTTCTCTCGCCAGCCCAAGAGACACACGGAAGGACGTTCCCCCATTAAGAGGACCATACGTTCCTTCATTGGTTAGCCAATCTTTACGGGCGGCCCCTCCATCATCATCATACAATGCCGAATTTCCACTGCCCCCACCTGAAGAGCTGCCCCCAGCAGTCCCACCAATCTTACAAGAAACCTCCGGGTCCATCCTCCCCCCTCCAAACCCCTTGACAACCCGACAATAAACTAAAGCTCCAGGTTCCAATTGCGGTCGATTTCGTTTCGTGGCGCCCTCGAAACTTAATACGTGCAATAGTGCCGAGTGTGATCCAAAAATGTGAACGCGATAATAGTCCGCAGAGACTTTTTGATCTTCAATGATGCCAATGAGACGGTCTCCCACTCCCATGTTGATCATGTTGTTAGATAAGGATGAATTTTTGGCATTCGTTTTAGTATTTGTTGCAGTGGTAAATGGAGAGAGGGAGGAAGCTGATGTGGATAAATGGTATCGACGGGGATTGGATGCTACGAACCATGTTCGAGAGGAAGGACGATATTGTAATCTTCCCGCAATGGTGGCTTGGATTCGCATGACTGGAGTGGGGTTGTTGGTATTGTCACTGTTGGTATAAATGCAGGAGAGTCCCGTGCCCAGTTTTGGTGGTAATCTTTTTCGATCGTCGTCATCATCGCTGTCACCATCATCATTGTTGTTATTTTTATTGGAACGAGATTTTTTATTCTTGCGATTGCCATCGGATGATTTGGGCGGAGGATTATGAAGAATATAACGAGTGAGGTCATCTCCCGGCAGGACGGCGATGGGAGGTGACTCGAATGTGGATGTGGGAGGATTGGGCGGGATTGTGACCGGTGGGGGTGGGAGAGCTGCAGACATGGTTGTTATTCAATTCAATTCAAATCTTTTGCTATTCGAGCGAGCGTTTCTGTAAAAAAGTGCGCGGTTGATTGGTTTTGAATTTTGGATCACTCCCTATCATCTCACGGTGACGGCCAGACCGTAAAAAATACCATCAACGAACATGAGACCGCATCCTCACCGCAACAAAGCAAGGGAAAAAGGTGTACTTTGGAATTTGGAGACGAAAATGAAGCACAAGCAAACAATATTGTTTAATAAAACATAAAAACCACTAAAATAACTTATTTGCAGTGTGGCCAATGCGTTTGATC
>JALLAR010001263.1:0-10274 GCA_036939335.1 Conticribra guillardii
TGGGGCTATCTCTAATATCCATAGAGCATGATTTTTCTGAAAAGTGGGGTCTGTTAGTACTTTTAGCTCTAATTAGCACCCCCGTGCAGAAAACCATAACACTTTTTGGGACGAGACAAAATTAAATTCCTTCGTATCTAATCGTACTAATTGTAGGTTCACAATTAGGTAGTAACACCACGCAATAGGTAACATCTGAAGACCCCGACACAGCATGTTAGTACCTATTGCGTGGTAGCACTGTAATATTGATGTCACAATTCGCATTTCGAAAAGATTCGAAGTTCGAAGAAACAAAAAATCTATTTTTTTTTGACTTTTTGACATATGGTAATTTTTTTGGGCGCAACGCAACCTCATTCACGCAACCAGCGCCAATCAACAGAGGGACTCTTGTGTCAGATCTTCATAATCAACCGACAAAGAAAATAAAGATGGACTACGATTTCGATCTAATCGCAATTGGCGGCGGAAGCGGAGGTAAGTCAGCTTGGCGAGTCTGTCGAACTCCTGCCTTTATTCCTGACGACACAATGGGATACGACGTGTATTATGCATGTGCTCTTAAATATCTGTTCTCATCCACATATAATAATATATTTTTTTATGAATCTCGTCTTTTTTTTAAATCAAACAACAACACAACATCTTTATCAATGATGTAATGTCCACTCACAGGAATCGCCTGCGCCAAACGATCCGCCTCCCACGGCAAACGAGTCCTATGCATCGAACGAGCCCGCCTCGGCGGAACCTGCGTCAACGTCGGCTGCGTCCCCAAAAAAGTAATGTGGTCCGCCGCGCAAATCTCCGACATTCTCAAACACGACATGCAGCACTATGGCTTTTCATCATCGAACAAAAACTCGGAGCCAGTTCTGGACTTTGCCAAGTTGAAAAATGCGAGGGATGGGTATGTGAAGCGCTTGAACGGGATCTATGCGAATGGATTTCAATCGGCGGGTGTGACGGGCGTGTTTGGAGATTGCACGTTTGTGGATGCTCACACGGTGAGTGTGACTGACAAGGATGGAAAAACGACGACGTACACTTCCGATAAAATTGTGATTGCTACTGGAGGTCGTCCACATTTTCCTCCGGGAGAAGGGATCGACGAACATTGCATTTCCTCGGATGGATTCTTCGATTTGGAAACTCTGCCTAAAGTGGCCATTGTCGTGGGAGCAGGATACATTGCCGTAGAATTGGCAGGGGTGCTCCAAAGTCTGGGATCGGAGACGCATCTCGTGGTACGAAAGGGAAAGGCGCTTCGAGAGTTTGATCCCCTTGTCAGCGATGGGTTGGATGTGGAGATGACAAAGGCGGGAGTGATTATTCATAGGAATACCAATGGAGTGGCGAAAGTGACGCTGGATTCCGAGGGGAAGAAAATAGTAACCCTTCATAGCGGAGATGTGATTTATGGTGCGGATGTGGTTCTCATGGCAGCGGGCCGGGTGCCCAACACGGAAGATTTATGCACGGAATGTGAATGGGCTCCCAATACGGAGACATTGCATTTGGAAAATTGCGGTGTCAAGGTGACTCCAAGGAGGTACATTATCGTGGATGAGTATCAGAATACAAATGTGGAAAATATTTTTGCATTGGGAGATGTGTGTGGAAGGGTGGAATTGACTCCCATGGCAATTGCTGCGGGGAGGAAGCTTGCCGATAGGTTGTTCAGTGGAAAGGCAGAGGATGCGAATGCCAAGGTTTCGTATGAGTTTGTGCCTACGGTCGTTTTTTCTCATCCGGTAAGTGAACCTTTTATTTATCTCCACTAGATACTGCCATTGGTCATGTCATTTCTGTTATGCTGAATTTATCTTTTCAAACGGCAATTGACAATGATGCTTGCTTGGCACAACATCATTACTTCATCCAGACCATTGGAACATGCGGCATCACAGAACCACAAGCAGTCGCAAAATATGGCGAAGACAACATCAAAATCTACACATCGAAATTTTCCAATCTCTTCTACGGCATATTCGACATGCCTCCAGAACAAAAACCAAAAACACTAATGAAAGTGATTTGTGCAGGAATCAATGAAAAAGTCGTTGGCATTCACGTTCTAGGAATGGGAGCCGATGAAATGATGCAAGGATTTGGTGTGGCGATGAAGATGGGGTGTACAAAGGCGGATTTGGATTCGTGTGTGGCAATTCATCCTACGGCGAGTGAGGAATTGGTGACTATGGGTGTTTGGGGGACGAGTGCGCAGCATTCTGGGGCGAAGGTTAGTCCTTTGAATGGGGCAGACCCTGAGGAACCAATTATTAAGGATTGACTATCTAGTCGGTTGTAGTGGTGGTGGTAGATGATCATATTTTCTTGTTGGATATGCAACGTGTTCCTCCCCTGTGATTATCGTAGTTAGGGTTAGGTCAGGGTCAATATTTTCCTTTCAAAGTTTGATTTTTGTATTAAAAATTGTTATTATCTGCTTTTCAAGTGCATTTACTACACACCAAGATCTTTGTCAAAATAAATGTGGGCAAAGAATTGCAGTGATTTTGTTCTCCCAGTTGAAGTGTTGAGCAATCTGTTTCACATGAACAGAAAGAATTGTTTCAACCAAAACTGAGATGCTTTTCAATGGTATTGTTGTGTTTGTGAAATTGCAATTACCTACCCAAAATTCACGACTGCCATCACATATCACATCATCATCATCATTAGCAACATTTTTTTTGTTGTATTACCAAAATTATTTCTTTCCTCCATCATGCTATTATAATAATATTATAACAATATTACAACATCACATGGACATGGTACATCTTAAAGACTCGACAAAGGAATCTGCGTCGCCCCCACAGCCCCACCATCCACCGCCAAAATCGTCCCCGTACACCACGCCCCCGCCCGACTCGCCAAATAAACACACGCACCACCAATATCCTCCTCCTCCCCCATCCTTCCCATGGGTATCGACTTGGATACATTCTCCATACTCGCACCCCACGTGGATAATCCACTGCTCATGCGCGATGGGACATATCCCGGTGCAACGGCATTGACGGTGATACCTCTGGGTGCGAGATCGGCGGCAAGTTTTTTGGTGAGGTGGTGGACTGCGACTTTGGAGACGTCGTAAGCGTGGGTGGGTGCTTCTTGGGGGAGGAATCCGGCGATGCTTCCGATGTTGATGATTCTTCCTGGGTCGATTGGAATTATGTCTTGATTTTCTGGATAATTCAGGTTTGATTGTGACTGTGATTGCGGCGACGATGATGTTTGCGATGATGACGATGTTTTTGCAGTTTCACTACCCTTCTCCCCATCATCCGCATTATCATGATTCGTTGTTTTTGAAGCAATCTTTCGTCGTTGCAACATGGGAACACACTCTCTAGTCAGATAAAACATTCCCTTGACATTTAAATCCAGCACTTTGTCCCAACCCCAATTCATTCTCCCACTTTCTCTTGAATCTGCATCGTATCCTGGATCTTCGCCCCAGCTTCAATCAGTAATGACAGTTATCATTATTTATAGTCGCCGAAAAGAAAAGAAAAATGTTAATTTATACAATTCTAATCTCTGCGAGATAAACAAATAATCATGACATGATTATCATCTTAATAGTCAACGAAAATAATGAATAATAAATAATAATGAAAATAATGCACCAATAAAAAATAAATCAATATACAATCCCCTTTCATGCCATCGTATGATATAATATTATCGTACCTCGTCCCAGCATTATTAATCAACACATCCAACCGTCCACCAAACACAGAATGCGTATACGTGGCCAATTCTTTGCACCCCTCACGAGTGGACACATTGGATGGAACATGATGCACTGTTCCACGCGCATCAGGAAGGACATCCCTGCTGATGGAATCGGCGGCATCCGCGCACGCCTTTGGGTCGCGCGATGTTAGCAAGACGTTGGCACCGTGGCGGACGAATGTGGAGGCGATCATGTATCCGATGCCGCGGGAGCCTCCGGTGATGAGAACATTTTTGCCCGCGATGCTGAAGAGGGCTTGGGGCGATGTCATGGAGGGAATAGAATAGTATCTTTTTTCCACGGCTTTTTGGATTTTTTGTGGAATTTGGTTTTTGCGTCTGCGAAAAAATAAAATACTCCTAATAATCGAGAAAAGGTGCTGCCAATGTTAGTACTTCTTTTCATGTGAAGCTACGTATGTGAAGCTTAGGTATGTTTCTACGTACATGGTTGATAAATATATGTGAACAGGTAGGAATTCAATTAGCACCATTGAAAATCCATCACATCATGTGCACAACAAAACAAAACTTTCTTTCCATTATTTTTTATTCGTTCAACCCTCCGACAATGGTGCTGTCTTGAAAGCATTTTCCTTATTCAAACTGCAACTAGATAGTATTAGTAGGACATTATCTACAAAGTACTCAATTGACAAGTGAACAATCACCAACTACCAATTATCAGCAGCAACCACAAAATAGCATTACATTAACTACGGTATTCCACCAACATAAACAAAACTACAAAAAAATGGCGAACAACAACAACAACAATGCCAAAGCAGAAAAGTACCACTCCCTCGTCATCGACTCCGGAGCCATCATCAAACAAACCGCCTTCACCCACCTCCACACCTCCGCCCACAACTTCGTCACCGTCCCCGCCGTCCTGTCCGAAATCCGCGACGCCCAATCCCGCGCCCATTTAGAACAGTTCCAGCTCCGGCTATCCTCCCTGGGCAACGGCAACAACGACGGCGTTCCGCAGAGGTTGGAGACGCGGCTTCCATCGCAGAGGGCCATTGCGGCGGTATCGGAATTTGCACGAAAGACGGGGGATTATGCGCAGTTGAGCGGGGTGGATTTGCAGGTGTTGGCATTGTTGTACGAGATGGAGTTGGAGGCGAATGGCGGGGATGTGAGGCATGTGAGGAGGGAGCCCAAGAGGGTCTTGGGGATCAGGGTCAAGCCCTTGAATGCGGGTAATGCTGCTGCTGGTAATGCTGCTGCTGGTAATACTTCTACTTCTACTGCTGGTTCCAGTAGCACCACCACCTGCGGAGATTCCATAGTGAGTGGGGCAACGAGTGGTGCCGACGGAGCTTCTTCCGCCGCGATGATGCAGGGAGCGCATTCATTCTTCCAGGGAGATGCCGATGGAATGATTGATCCATCGAATGTGGACTTGGAGTACGATGACGATGGCGACACCAACGGGGATGATAACAATATGGACGACTCTGTCATGACAGAAGATGCTCGTTCCGCATCCAACAATCATGGCAATGCTCCCAAATCATGGGCTATGTTGGTCAATCCAACGGCGGCTCCTCCCGTTGCCACGGCATCCATTCATACACCGGCTCATCAAATTGTCAACGAGAGTGACAACCAAAGCAGCAATAGCAGCAACAGCAGTGGTGATGACGATGGTCAGTTCGACGATGCCGATTACGAAAGCGACGAGGAAGAAAACGCCATCCATATTGCCAATGCCGACAGCGACGAAGAAATCAGCGATGAAGAATGCGATGTCTTTGTTCTCGAGCCGCACGAAGCTGTGTACCTGAAAAAACTAAAGGAAGAGAAGAAGAAGAAGAAGAAGAATAGTACTAGGAAGAATACACAGAATATGCTTGCGGAACAGCTTCAACAACATACATTGGAAGATACTGGTAATGAAGGACAAGCGGTGGGTGGTGCCGAGTTTCCATCCCTTTCTGCGGCGGCCATGGTTCCCTACGATGGATCCAGCGACGAGGAAGAAGGCGGGGAAAACAACGAAGACGGCGACGGCGATGACGGAAACAATAATAACGAAACCATTGATCATGAAGCATGGCTAAAGGAAGAAGAAGAACGCAAGAAACGAGCCCTCCTTCCCATGGTGAATGGAAGAGTCCAAACAAAGCCAAAACAGTACAACTCCTTTCGAAAGTATCAAAATATTGTATCCCCTGGTGGATCTGCGGCGGCTTCGGCGAAAAATAAATCTCAATCATCATCGCAAGAGAAGGATTCTCCCGCCCATAATGACCTTGGAATCATCCAGGAAGATTCCAATCGGGCAACCAATCCGGCAGAGCCAATCCAAGAGTACAAGTCGCGCATCATTGGAGCTGGAGGAACATCCAGCGCGGATGCCTTTTCCTCCAACGCCATGACCGCCGAAGACGATGACGGAGAAGGATGGGTCACTTGCACTCGCGACATTCAAACAATCAAATCCACGGGGTCACTTGCCTTATCCAAAACTAACAAAAATAGCAGCAACAGCAATAACGGCGATGGTGCCGAAGGAAGACGACCAAATAATAACAAACCCTATGGTCCACCCATATCCAAGCGTGCCGCCTGTGCCACCACCGATTTTGCCATGCAAAATGTCATTCTTCAAATGAATCTCGAACTCCTCACCGTAGATGGAGTCAGGGTGCGCCGACTCAAAACGTGGGTCACGCGATGTTCGGCATGCTTTGCCATTTATGGCGGCAATGACGATAAGAAGGGAAAGAGCGGGGGAAGATTGTTTTGCGATAAGTGCGGTTCCAATGCGCTGCAGAGAATTGCGGCGAGCGTGGATAGGAATACGGGGAGGTTGAAGTTGCATATGAAGAAGAATTATCAGTATAATACGAGAGGGACCAAGTTCTCACTTCCCAAGGCTGGAACAGTGAGTGTTTTGTTGTTGTTCTATTTTTTATTTTGGTTGCCCGATGAATATAATATGTTCTTTTGCGTCACCATCTCCTCTTCTAATACCAAATATTTTGTATTCCTCAATCTTTTCACACATTGCAATAATTATTTTAGAACAATAAATACGAGGGTGACCTTCTTCTCTGCGAAGATCAACTCATGTATGGAGCATGGGCACAAAAGGTGAAGAAAGGAAAATCCAAAGCATCCTGTCAATCTATATTTGGTAGCGATCTTGCATCGGATCTTGGATGCAATACAGACCTGACCAAACGTGATGATATCAGAGTTGGATTTGGAAGAAGGAACCCGAATTCCACTAAATTTGGAAGGGAGCGTAGAGGGAAGAAGAAGAAGGGTGCTACGGATAAGGCGTGCGGTCTTAGGAGGTATTAATGCGAACTATCGTCTTGGTCATTTCTGGTTGTCTAGGTATTGTAGGCAAAGAGCAGAGGATCAAAAGAAATTTTGTGGGTCATGTAGAAGAAACTGGACTTAGGTTGATTACTTACATCATTAATGTAAGAGAGTATGAATGCAATCTATCACGCCAGTAGTTCTTTGTATTATTATTTGTCTACTACTACGCAACACTTTACGTTCAGAAACTATGTGCAATGGAAATTAATACACATTATTGCAATGTACTAAAAGAAGGCGTCAGGTCAGTAGACTCTGGTTTTCCTGATTCGAGTACTGTTCGTGCCATGATTATTTGTTGTAAACTCGACTCCTGATTGACCCCATAGCATAACTACTATTATCTATCTAGGAGTACAAAACTCAATGTGTCACAGAAGAACTCCACGAAGTATTTGAAAACTTGTGTGCAACAGCATACAAGAACCAAGTCAATGGCACATATGTTAGATCTGCCCTAAAGAGAGAGAAAGACATTACGCTCATGGATTCTTTCTCTGACATTGTCTACAATAAATATTGTGAATGTATCTATTCTCATTGCGTTGGGTTTCATAGACTGAGAAGTTGATTGTAAAGTCATGCTGATAGCTATACTTATAATCAATTATTAATTATTACACAAATGATGAATTTAATTGCCATGTCACAGCAGAATTTTCATGATAAAAATAATAAGAACAGAGAGCAACAACACTCATGTCCCCAAGAAGAGAATCAACACGTTAAATTATGTGAACAAGTTTTTCAGTTTACGATACCCTAAATAGCTGACATTGAAATTAGTTGGCTCATGAGATATGCATATAGTAAGGATTTAGGTAGCATGGATCATTAATCATTATAACCCTGTGATCAAATTATTGCACACTGCAAACCACACAGAAGATAGCGACACTTCAATGTAAAGAATTGAAACACATCCTTCTTCAACTACTGAAGTAGAATCAACATTATTTGGTGCATGGTGTATAGTGCATGTTCTGGATAATTACCAATGTTACCCTCACCCTCACTTGCAGTTCCTATGGCACAAAATGTTTTGGAAAGGCCCGCCCCCCTTGTTCAGATCATCAGTACAAAAGTGACTTCTTGATCATGTATAGTGTCATCACCTGTAAATGGAAATGGAAGCGCTCTACCTGAACATTTGTTCTTTGCGATGTGACATTCAATACCATTTTTAATTAAGGTTTTGTGGAAAGTTTTGAATTGTTAATTAATTATTTTATCATTCTTGTTGTGCAAGAGAGATTTGCCGTAGAAATACTGCAAAGTCAGATAAGGGCTAGCAAATATTCTCACTTTGATATTAATTGATCTTCATTCCATTGATTCACACATAACACATCAGGGTTTAATCTTAATCTTCTCAAAAAATAACCCCTTTCATATAATCCCTTTCATAATTTTTTGTTCGTTTTAGTGAGAGCAGCGCATCCGCAGGGAATGCATTACAATGGATGCAGTCACTCCACCTCAATTTTATTTTGCTGTGAGTGTTGCACATCGTTCTAACCGCCAGTTTTGCACATCATGCATGCAGGTTTCTTAATGTTTTTTCATGCCCTGAACGCGTAACATTGGGGGATTTTTGATTTTCATTTTTAATAAATCAATTGGTGACAGAGGATGCGGTGTGAGAGACAGGATACGTCTAAAAAACTGCCCCACTTCAGCACATGGTGGATAACTGCTGCCACAGCAAGATAATCAAATTCAATTGAAGGTGGAGATGCATACACCTCATTAAAAAATACTTTTATAATCCTATTGCATTTTTATCACATAAAATTGCAATCAATCCAACAATCAACTTGGCCAGCCAACAACAAAGTAACTTCACTGTCTCTTTCTCGAATGCCACCAAGTCCTTCACATCCACATCATCAAAAAACATTACACCACATCGATTTGGAACCAATTTAACAATCAACTTTGTGTAGACAATCAACTGCAAAAAAGAACCAGCAATGATAATTCAAATTGCAATGTGTATAATAAGCTCATCACCAACAACAATCATCATAATTAGAGCAATACATAAAATAATTACTGTAATATGAGATGTTGATCAAATACTTATCAATATATTGCAATATTATTACGCAATATTATTACCGCAATGTATTGGAAATATTGCTTGTACCAATACAGTGTAACTGATATAGCATATAACCTACTCTGTATTTTGAGTGCAACAATTGATGGAAACATATGCCGCAATCGCAATGACGTCTCTAGTCAAGATAGGTCAAGATGCAACCAATTGAATGCAAAAATTTGGTGCGAGCGAGTTTGCAGAAAATAGGCCATATGATGTGGGTAGACGTGGGAATATTTTTCATCATATATTATTTTTTATTACCATCTTGATCAAAAAAATCAAAATGATGCAAAAATAATTATTCAACAAATGAACATTTACAAAATAAATATTGGAATAATTGATATTGCTACAACATTTGTTATATTGCAAACATTGCAATCAGGGGGAGTTTAAAGCAATGGTTAAAATGTTATTATCACATATTGCTGCCATTGTCATTATTCTGCAAAAGATACCAACAACAAGTACAACTACAACTATTGCTTTCAGTAATGTCATGATTGCTCTGGGTTTCATCATTGTTGCAATTATTACCAGTATCTGCTGCATTATTGGTTGATTGTTGAATTTTTGATTTGCCCCCAGAGTAAACATACACATTATTCCATGGTTGATGTTATGCAAGAGGGGTTTGAATTGAAAGATCCTCATGCCATTTTCATTGATTCATACTGAATTCTTGAGTATGGCGCTTTGCAAGATAGCTACATGGCGATGATATCACTATTATTTGTTTATTGTTGGATGTGCAGTAGTGCATGTAGTTGATTATTGTGTTGACTCTTGAGGTGATGGGTGTGACCATTCGTGTCAATATTGCATGATGTGAAGGAGTGGAGGCACCTTGAAGTGGGATTAGGTGGTGAATAGTTTTCAATAGTTGAATGCTTGCGCTCCCGTGAATACCACATTGGTTTGTGCAGTGGCGAAGACGGCGACATTGGGCTTGAGTGAATCCCACGCCGTCAAACTCGAGCGAGTGTGCGTGGGAAGGAGACGCCTTGAGGGCTTAGTTGCATTTGTCCCGGGACAAATGGTGTCCCACCCTATTTGTCCCCATTTGTCCCCACAT
>JALLAR010001264.1:0-10274 GCA_036939335.1 Conticribra guillardii
ATACGGGTACTTGTATGGGTACTTACGTACGTGCGGCCCGTCCAGGGTCTTCCAGCAGCAATTGCGAACCAACCACAGAATGAACCGACCATCTTGGAGACTCTTGTAACTCTAGATACAACACAATTATCAGCTAGCCGGCCGAATCAACCACAGCAGCGAGGTAAGAACAACAACTGAATATATTATTTAATATATTTGTCAATCATGGGATGTACTTCCTCTACGCCCGCTGAGAAAGATGGCGACCTCAACTCAACCGAGCGCCTCATGAACGGCCGCAGAGGTATCGACAAGTCAGAGCGCATCCACAGCTCCTCCGACCGACAGAAACTTGCTCAGCGATTGAAAACTGCAAATGCCCAGTCGCCTAAGGCAGACACACCAGCACCACCCAAACTGAATGCGGACGGACAATTGATTGCAGAGGAGGTGGTGAAGCGCATTTCGGGAAGTGTGGAGACGAAGGAAGTTGTTGTTGGCGATATTAAATCGGGAGAGGATGCCGGGCTAATTCATGTCCGTTATGCGGCCCTCACACAGCGGGGATATTATCCAGACAGTGAGTGTCTTCATTATAAGTTTATTGGTTGTTTTGTGTTTAACAACATCTCATTTATTTCATTGGTTATTCAAAATCGTAGATCCTCACAAAGAAAATCAAGACGCCTACAACATCATCCCCAGCAAGTTTGCAAGTGGCGAGGGTGATGCCTTTTTCGCAGTATTTGATGGTCATGGCGATGCAGGGGACAAGTGTGCCATATTTGCTAAAAATAAGTTGCCCGCATACCTTGCGCAAAACATCAAAAAAAGGCGGGCGGCCTTAAATGCAGAAAAGTTGAAGAACAGGCAATCTACGGATCCATTGCCAAAGAATGCATTTCATCCATCCAGTTGGCCTCATTTGTCAGAAGCTGGTAAGATTGGTGTTTGGAAAACTCTTGTGTCATATGTTAGTTTATCACGGATGTTGACTCACCGACACACTTTTTATTTCCCCAAAGAGTACGAAGAAGCTTCCCGAAAGGCTCATTTGCAATGCAATAAGGCTATGAATGACGATAAGCAGGTACGGAATGCTGATGATGCCACTCTATTTGTTGCTAAGTAGATGACCTACAGATTGTGTCCCCTTGGACTCCATCGTACTCTCTCGTTACAAACTAACAAAACAATGTCTCACTGTAAACCCTTCCAATATTATAGGTGAAGGACTCAATGAGTGGCACAACTGCAATTAGTGTTGGGTTTCATGCGGGAAGAATGACTGTGTCCAACGTCGGTGATAGTAGATGTGTTCTAGGATATAGAATTGAGACAGAATCATCTACTCCCAGTGAGGAAGAAAAGAAAGAAGTAGAAGCAACTGTGCAAGATGACGTGGATGATGCGTCTAATGCGGAAATCCGCAAGTTCACTGCCGGAGATTTGATTGCCATCCCATTATCAGAGGACCAAACGCCATACCGGAAGGATGAACGTGAGAGGTTGAAAAAGGCAGGTGCTCGCATCTGCAGTATCGATCAGATGGAGGGACTGATTCCGATGCACGAGAATTGGGGCGAACTTGACCTCGGCAATGATATAGATGAAGAAGGAGATCCGCCGAGTAAGCGATCAACGTTCTATTTTATTTGGTTTTGTTGTGTATCATTCTACTTACGGCATACCTTGGTTTCTTATAACAATGTTTTTTCATATTAGGAGTTTGGTGTCAAGACCACAACTACCCTGGGACTGCATTTTCTCGTTCATTGGGAGATACTGTAGGGAAAGATATTGGGGTTAGTGCCGAACCAGAAATATTGTCTAAAAAGGTGACGAAGGGAGACGAGATTTTGGTTATCGCATCCGATGGGATTTTTGAGTTCTTAACAAACCAACAGGTCATTGATATTTGTTCCGAATGTGATGATCCTCTCAATGCATGTACAAAACTGTTAGAAGCCAGCTATGAGCGCTGGTTGCACTACGAGCTGAGAACTGATGATATAACTTGCATTGTCTTGTTTTTGAAAAATAGTAGGCCCGACGATAGGGATATAGTGGGGAAAATGCTGGGGAGTACTACTCAGAAAGTGAAGAAGATGGAGGGTGTTAGGAGAATTTCTCGCGATCTTTCCATGCCAAAAATTGACGCATCAGAATACGTGCAGCCTTAAATTTGCCTCTTTCAAAGGTGCATTTATATTTTCTCAAATGCATTCTTCCTATATGTTGTATTAAAGATAAAATAAAATTGTACTTTCTCTTTCAATAATTATTATTTTCCAGGACCATCATCTAAAGACGCGTCTTTTGTAGAAAAGAACGTATGCTGCAGGAGAAACGACTGCACTTTGCGCATCCACAGGGACAACATTTTCATCATCAAACTCCATCCATGTATTTTCAACTCCAGACTCGCCCCATCGACGGGCATATGATGTATAGTGCCCGTAACCCATTCTGCCGTAATGATTTGTAACTTTGTAACATTAAGATAAATTTAGTGGCAAAAGTGAGTACAAGTGTCAAAATCCTTCAATTTATTCACACACCTAAAAGATAACTCACCACCAAACAAGTCATATAGTAATGGGGCCTCGTCAGCAACAAATTCTGATGGCGCCGATCCAACGAAAGCCGTAGAGGCAGAGTGTTTTCTGAGATCAAAGCCTTCTAGAGGAAAGTCAACTAGCACTCCTATCTTGTCCCTGCTAAAAGAGTTTCTATATTCAAATCTCTTCAAATGAATAACAAGAATATTTGGTAGCCGCCACAATGACACCGTTTTCATGGCACGTACATGCATTTTGCAGTGCGTGCAATACCACATATTCTCGTCATCTAGCTTTTCAGGCTGGGTAAAGGATTTAAAGCATTGATCAAGTGTGACTGCATTCGCTCCATTGAAACGGCGAATCCGTTGCTGGTATTCAACATAGCTTGAATGATTTGTCATCGCATCGAAGTTGGAGTAATGAATTCTATTGATCTCGTCAACATTTCTTTCGCTTGGATCATGAGAAGAATCAGTTGTCACGTTCATCCATTCCAAAGCGAAGAAAACAAAGTTCTCCGTAGACTCTTGACCAACCAGGTCAGCCAATGTTTCATTTGATGTTGAGGAGAGAAATGATTTGCAGTTGAGTTCCTCCCTTGATCCGATGTGCTGCCCCTGTGGGTTTACAATACGAATTTTCAGCATTTCATCAACATTGCAATTCTTTGTCATCTCAGTACTTTCCACCATGACAAACGGTTTGACACGGCCCCACAATTTGCCACAAAGCTCTGCACAACTAAGCCTAGATTCAAATGAAATTAGGAGTGGCAAACCAAACAGCCATGCGCCATTTCCATTCTCAATATTATGAGTTACAACTGCATGGATATGCGATAGGTCTTGGCAAGGTGCTGTCTCGTAAGCCACTATCATATCCGCATTGGTCATGGAAGATATAAGTTGTTGGTCCCTATAATTTATCAAATAATTAAAAGAGAGAGCATAACAGCAGAATTTGATTAGAAATCAAGATGTATTTCACCTTAGAACAGTGACACGATTGAACTCACTTGTATATGCTGGTAATGTTACACTTGCTGACATTGCATATTGATAACTTTGACATAGGCACCATTGATGTGTGGCTTAGCGTTGATTTCAAATCTTCCACGGTACCATTCTGAGGAATCTGAAAGCAATATCTCATCGGTAAACTTGAATTGACTTCATCCCGAACAAGTATAACAACAACATCTATCGAAACTTGTCGAGGTATTTCGAGGGTAATGTGATTGAACGTTTCAAACGTTACTGATACTTCTTCGCATTTTGGGCAAACACAAGTGCTATTGTACAATCCATAAAAGTTGTCAAAGACAAAGCTGCTGTTTCGGCGAGAAATTGCATCCCAAGCCTGGAAAAAATGAATTGTTAGATAACGAAAGCGGATGTTTGCCAAATGATTTTTCCTCGAGCGCTCACCTCTGCACCACAAATCGATAACTGCCTCCCTTTATCAACATCAGGCATCTCAACGTATGGGGGGTTACGAACTCTATTCAAATCTTCGTGCAACGCATCTAATAAATAAGCTAGAAACTCTGCGGAATCTTGCTGCGACACACCCGAGAAGCGAGGCGCGAAAAGTTCTATTGCGCGTTTAAGCGCAGTTGGGTTCATACTGCGGTGCTGATGACCTCCCATCCAGACATCTTTCATTACTGCGCCATACGCGGTAGCCACCTTTCCACCCTGTTGTTGATTGATTATGAAAGAAAAGATATTGAACTGATAGGTGAGATCAAAGACGAGTGGAACGACCTGACGCACACATTGGCTGGAGCCTCAGCTCGCTAAGGCCTGCTTCATAAAAGATATTACGATCTAACAGCTCGTATTGAGATGATCTAACAGCTAGCATCAACTAGCGCTTAGAATCTTTATGTTGCCAGTTTGCACTCACCGTGCCAAGTATATTGTCAGCATTAACATCTTTCGAAAATCTATTGGAGAGAAAAAATCTTGTCAACGGTGCCACATGACTCATGCACTTAAAAGAAAAACAGAACGTTATTATTGAATGAGTGATGTGTTTTTCAAGAAATAAAGCAATGAAACTAGATTCGACTCAAATAACAGCCAAAGTTGATAACATACCTGTATAGCAGCGCTCATAAAGCATGTGTTACCCAAGTTGTTTAATCCTACTCTTCCCCACACTGGTTCCTCAGGAATTAGACCCCTGTTGTCATTTTGATTTTGGTCCTGTTGTTTAGTTAACAGTTTACAGATTGACTTGTGGTATGGCCAATGGCTCATTTGACAATCTTTATTGCAATACCTGACGCAAAAGCATTTGGTGCACCTAAATCGCCCACTTGGCGAACGACATGCACCGCATTTCGAAACTCTTTTCGTTGAAGACTGTTGCATATTTTCATGGCTTGATTGAGAAACAGTGTTCCATTGTTCACGGTAAAGAGCTAATCGTACCCGATGACTACCAGATCTGGATTGGTTTGATATCCAAGGAAGCTTGTCTGCATCCTCTGCCCGTCGAAAAATGTGTGGGCCGCACTCACCATACCAAGACCGAAGTGCTGCATATGCCTCTCTTGGAAGAATTTCATAGTGATATCCTCTCACCAAATGATCTCGCAGGAGCAAAGATTCTTTCGACTTGTCGCTGATTGAATTGCTCTTTGCCATTGAAATTTGATTGTCGTTAAATGCATGGTTAGTTTCGTCAGTAAAATTATGCCCCCATAATTTGTCGCTTCGGGTAATCAATGCCGAATTGTCGATAACACCAGGAGGAGGCACTAATGTGTGAAAGATTTCTGCCACACTATCATCGTCTGAGCTCTCAGACGACGATGACGACTCGGAAGACATGATTTTCTTTTTCTTCTTCTCCTGACCGAGTTTTTCTTTTTTATCCCTCTCGATATATGGTGGAATTGTAGCACCAGGAGGCAGCAGGCTCACTATTTTTTCATTGAATAGGTCAACTTCTGCGACATGCCTAGCATCAACAGATTTGTTTACTCCATTCTCGTGGTTATCGCTATGGTTGTTCCCATGTGTATACATTCTGAAAAAGTTAGCATAACGGCACCAATTTTCCCACCAAGTCATATTGATAAGGAAGAATGCCTCGCCAATAAGAGGAGGTATTTGTTGTGTTTGATCATTTCGTTCTGAGTTGGATGTATTTTGTCGCAATAGCAATCGAATGATGCACTCCCGTTGATGCGCTGGAGATGGATTGTTATGAGTAGGCGATCCGACACCAGCAATAGTCCCATTGACCATTGGCTCAGAAATTTGAAATGCTTTGTTATCTTTTTGAGTTGATACGATATTTTTTTCAACATGAAGATTGAGTGGAGTTGAATTAGATTTATTTTTGCTTGCACTTTTGTCTTCTGTCTTGTTGCTTTTGCCAATCTTCTCCAGTAATTTTTTTGCATCTATAATTTGCTGTTTTGTTGCTTTTGTTACCTTGCAAGGTGTATCAACACATTTTTGTCGTTCCAGTTGTTCTTGAAGAAAGGTCTGGCATTGAATTAGGTCATTTTTCGCTTGTAGCAAAAGATCCTTTGATTTGGTGCCATCGACGCACCTGGCCAAGAGTTCACAGGCTTGCGCCCGTCTGTACAAAATCTTTGTATTGGATGGATCTAATTCCAATGCAAGCGAGCATTCCTTTTCACATTCAATAAAATAATGATTCAGTCCCTCGTTACTTTGATTTTGCTGTGCATGGAATACATTTGCCCCATTTTTCTCCGCATGAGCTGATGTAGCGAGTTTCAGCAAGGACAGTGCAATATTCGATCGGAGTGCCACCTCCAAACTTCGAATTTCACCCGTGTCATCCACGTCAACAGCGAGGGGCAATTCCTCCAAGCCACGTTTATAGCAGGCCAGAGCTGCGGAATATTTATGCACAGTGAACAATCGATTTCCACTCTCCTTGTAACGCTCTGATGACGCCACCGGCCCTGCCGACGAAAGTCGAGAATGATTAGTGATTTTCGGCATATCTGATTTCTATCGAAACTCCAACGAATAACTTAAATATTATGGCAAGACCGTTCATGAAACCCATTGCTGATGCTCAGGAGCCGTATTCCTTTGTTTGTGCTTAGAGATGGCGGGGAGTTACATACAGGAGCCGAGCCGAGCCGGTGCGATGTTGATTCGTGCGTCGTGATAGGTCGCGATGCTGTGGCGCGAATGCTGGGAATGATCTGGGTGGCGATCTGTGGCGATCTGGACGATCTGTGACAGTCTGTGACGCTCGATGATCTGCGATGTTTTGTTTTGCACTGTGTTTTTTTTTCACGCATCTTTTCAACTCTAATGACTCAAGGCCTTCAGCCTTCAAGGCAAAAGAAATTGGCGACCTGGCATATTCTTACTGAACTCATTTTTTGTACTACAATACTGTATATGAGAACAAAAGTATGATATGAGAAGCACGAGACATTAGTTCATTGGTTTTGGCTAATAAGGAGTGCGGGTTGTGAGAGTATCAAATTTAGAATTTAGGTACATAGTGTATGGCATGTTGTTGCGGGTAACGAATGATGCAAAGAGAGCAAAATTAATACTCCTGCAAGTTAAAAGCTCCCTCAAATAGAGCAACACATTAGCACCACTTTTAGGTGAGGTTTAATCAATATGAAGAATTTTCTGAACTGTAAATCATTTAATTAATTAATGCTTAGACTTTTGCAAAATTGCAAGATGTATTGTATCCTCTAGAGAGGGTGCTTAAAATTGACGGTCCAAGTGTATAATTTGCTCTCGAAAACCTGATAATCTCCCATCCCCTCACTTAGTGAGAAGTTCCATGAAAGCCTTTTCCTTTTCGGCCCAAACGCTACTCAAAGAATCTGTACATACAACTTTGCCACGTGACAAGATGGAATGCAAGAGCTCCATTCGTGTGCGGCTACCAGTGATGTTCGACAGGTTTGACTTGCCAGTGCCAGCATCAGCATTCTCCTTTCCTACCAAGACTGACACATCCAGGCAACGACACAAGACTAACGGATCCACACTGGGCTGAACAGTAAGAACAAGGCCCATAAGAGCACGAAGTAGCCTATCCTCCCCAGCAGCTGGAGGCTGCACCACTCCATCACGAGATGCCGGCAACGGTGTAGAGAAAATAGTGAAAAGGGCTATGGGCAAAATCTCGCAGGCACTTTGATGAGGCAATATCCCACCCTCAATCACGCGCGCACACAATACACGACCTTTTGAAAGCGATAAAGTACTTCCGAGCCTTGTTTTATCTACCTCGGTCTTCCTATTCCCATCAGAATCCATTTTCACAGCAATGCCAAAAGATGCATGCATGAGGTCAACGTTACTCTTGACATCACTCATTAAATCATTGACAAGCTGCGGGGCACTCGCATTAGCTTGAATAAGCCGACGAAGCTCTGTCAACGACAAAAAGGCAGTGTAACCTTTGTCAATCGCTACGCGCGCCTTCCACATTTGGACGCGATTGCGCTGTTGCTCTAGCTCATAGTCCGACTCAACTTTACTCTCCCCATCCTTATCAATGCCATCTTCTTCGATATTCTCCTTGTGAAGAACTGGCGTGGTCAGCAAGGCTCTGGGTCGATTCACATTGGTTCTCACTGTACGGCCCAAACTTTTCTTTTCCTCTGCCCAATCTTTGGCCCTCGTTTCAACAGCCTCTCTATACTTAATTTCCCGTTCCTTTGCCTGGACTTTCACTTCTTTCCATACTGGGTTTGGAATGGTTTTCATGGCTTCATGCCCCATGCCACCAAGCATGAGCATATTTCTGCTCTTCCTATCAATGAAACTCCAATGGTAGTAATCATTGCTGTATGTATCCAGGCTTTGTAGTGGACGGAGCATAGAATGAACAATGTAGCAAACATCACGTGCTGGCATGAGAGAGGAGGCTACACGTGACGCATTGATTGGAGATGCAGAAGGGTTGGGATTATTGAACATGATCTTTTCGACTACCGAAGCGGCATCTACTGACTCGGTGTCTTCTCCTTCTTTAGACGAATCATCTTTTGTCTCCTCCACATCATCTTCCGACTGGGGACTTGCACCAAGAACAGGGAAATCATTATTTTTGAACAGTGATTTCCCTGTCTTTTTCTCTGCAGGTGGTGGATCATTACGAAATTGTGGTGGCATGTTGTTGCCATGAGCAGGGAGAGGAAGCATTCCATGAGGATGAGGAGGACCATGGAAGGGAGGTTGCCCATGACCCTGCATGGGATGTCCATTGGGCCCCATCATCATAGGATGCATTGCATTTGGGGGTGGTGGCATCCCACGTCCCATTGCCATCATGTGTGGGGGTGGCATATGCGGTTGCATGTGCATTGGAGGAGGCATCATCATGGGGTGATTCAGCATCATAGGATGAGGCATCCCAAAGGGACCTGGAGGCCCTCCAGGAGGCATGGGATAACCCATTGATGATGGATGAGGTGGAAACATTGGGCTGGGTGGAGGTGCTTTGGTGCCAGGACCACTTTGTGGACTGAAGACCTCACTGTGTGGTATCTCATTGCTTGGCATGGCTGGTTTTAACTCTTTCGGTGGAAGTTCCTTCACCTCCACAGGTTTCTCCTCCTTCACAGTAGAAGAATTTGCCCTAGATGCCCCCAATAACGCCATGAGGCCACCAGTCACATCAACAGTTTCATTTGATTCACCACTTTGCTTTCCACTCTGCCCTCCCAAAACAACTTCCTCCTCCGCATCATAATCATCATCATCATCAAACAATTTCCCAACCACATCGGATGACAATTCCCCCAAAATCTCCGACTCCTCCGCCCCAGTTTTCCCATCATGCGCCTGCTTTTCCTTCTTCGCCGTATCAGCAGCAAGAAAGTCCGCAGCCAAACTCATGTGTCCAAATTGAGACAGGGCAGCAGACCAAGCATCATCCGGATTGCTGCCCGCCCCCGCATTGCCCGGCGTACTAGGGGGGGCCAACTGCGCCGCACGATGAGACTGATGCCCCACTACGAATGCTGCGGCGGATCGTGTGCTGTTTGCGACACCCATCCCGGGAGGGGGGTTGGCATACGAGGAGGCGAGCTCGCGTTCGAGAGAGGCGAAGAGGTCATCGCTGGGGTCGTCGGGACGAGAACTTGCGGCGACGGCGGCATCGAGGTCGGATAGTAGATCGTTTAGAAGCGAGCCCCCGGCACTGTTGATGCAAAAAAGAGAGGACGTGAATCGTTTTGTTAGAATTATCTGTGGATGCAAAGCAAGTCAATAATATCCCATTACACAACTTTATCTGCGACGGTGTCGGCCGTGGTCATATGTAGCACATCCTCAGAGTGGCTTAGACACAGCCCCTACCACACAAAATTATTAGTCAAACATATTCACCGAAACATTTCTCACTGACCTTGCGAAAATATCGTCGTCGTTCATTTTGCTGTAAGATTTTATTGCCGTTTTCCTAAACACAAGGAGCGGCTTCGTCCATGGTCGGCGAATTAACGACGGTGAACAAACAACGCGTGCTCATCGAACATCACAACATCAGACAGACGAAATAATGACCGACGACACAAAGACTGACAATTGACGAGATGTTGTGTCTTGAATGTAGTGCTAGGAAATTTCTTCATTTTCAAACCTGGGCGGAACTTCCACTCGGAAGTTCCGAAAGTTCCAAACGGAACTTCCGGAATTAACCTCCAGCGCACAGGCGTACTCAGAGTAGTACTCAGCGGTATTATTCATT
>JALLAR010001265.1:0-10263 GCA_036939335.1 Conticribra guillardii
CATGCGATGATCCCGTATACGCATAAAATACGCATAAAAATACGCAAAAGTCAGTCCGTGGAATGGGCCTCAAGCTCAAGCATAAAGCGTGTAAAGGTGAGTGCAATTACGTCCATGCAAACCAGCAAGAAACCCGCCAAGTTTTTCGAAACAAATTATCTAATAGTCTTTAGTTTTCTTTACATGTTTTATGTGTCTTTTTTCTATGATGTATGTAGAATAGTATGTAATTTTTAATGATGTTAAATAAAAATGTTATGATAATATTTTTTATGACGCAGATAAATTCTTATTCAAATAAATGTATTTTTGTTATTAATACAGCGATATCATTTGTGTCTCTCTCTAGATTGCGAAGAAACCATAAATCCCTTTTATGTTTTATATCCCTAGCGAGGTTTTTTCGTGCTTTTCCCGGACTGATGCAATTTAAATCACATCAGTCAAACTGCACCCCAGACAAGTTTTCAAGTATTAATTCCTATGTACAGATACCAATTTCTATGTTAAGATACCCACGTGCCCACTGCACTTCTCTAGCTTGAGGCACCATGTGCCTTGCATTTGAGGCCAACCAAGTGACATGATAATAATAATAATAATAATAATAATAATAATAACCATGATTGAGATTCATTGGACAGGAATCATGTTGTTGTGGATTTTGGTGACCCTGTTTGCTGGTTCAGCTGTGGTTTGGTGAGTTTGTTCAGTTGCTACCTGCCAATTCATCTACACCGATTTTATGAAAGAGAGAAATGGACGGCGACGACAATGGCGCATACACTACGGGAGAAATGGACGGTGACAATGATGGTTATGCTGACGATGCGTTAGATGACAACTTATCAGCTGTAGCAGATGATGGTCATGAAGAAGGCATTGCTACTGAAGATGATTTCAACGAAGCCATGAGGTGGGTTGTTGGTACGCATCTAGAATGGCGATCATTGGAGATCAACAGTGATTACAACCTAAACGATCCTGTGCACTATTGTGACCTAAAATGAACAACGCAACACATGAATTTGAATATATAAATGATAATAATGAAACTGAAGATGATGGTGTTCCGAACCTCAATCAGTGGAAGAAGATACATCCTCGGGAGATGACAAAAATCCAAGTGACCTTTAACGAGGGGAGAAATACAATGAGAGGTCATTATGTAGCTGAGTATGATGCTCTTCTTAAAATGCTATAGTACATTGGAGTTATGATGACTACCGAAGGAATATTTGAGTACTTGTTTGGAAATCAAAGTATACAAGAGTTCTCCCAATTTCTTGCTACCATTTACTTTGCTGCTGAGTTTTGAACAACACCCAAGTGTCTTGAAGCACACAGAGCCATCAATTATGACGGGTACACGAAACCAGATAGATTGAATGATATCTGGAAAAAGATCAGTGATGCTGGAAAGACTGGCTCCAAGGAAAAGCTATGGGAGGAAATTCAAGATACTTTGAACAAAACTTTGAAAGTTTTATTTCTTGCCGAAGGCTTCCGACCAGATGTAATGCGTATATCACTGGACGATGATGAAGTTCATTTTCATATGGCAACTGCAGCAATGCAAAGAGGTAGAAAGCCGCCCAATTGAATGTAAATGTAGGTCTGGGCTTGGAAACGGTGGAAGTTTGACCAAATCAAAGCACATTGCCAAATTAATTGCTGGTCTTGGGGGATCTGATGCAAGTGCTCCAGCGAACGTGAGATGATGACAAAGCTTGTCCCCAATGCATCAGAGCGAATTCAAATCCTTCACCATGCCTATACATATGGCACCAAACAAAAAACTTTCCTGGTTGGTGATCCTCGGGGTAAGCGCTTGTATGGTCTTGTCGTTACCTTTGAGGAGAGCCTACTCAAGAATTATGGCAAGGCACTTGATTATCTCTACCAAAATGGCTTGAAGACGACCATCTACGAAGACAAGATTTAAGATCTTCCTCTGAACTACATTGACGACTTCATGTTTTCCTTGCTTGTTTGGCAAAAGATCAACCCAATTGATTCAAACCTCTCTGCTCCCAAGTATCCTAATCCCTTCATATAATATGCTAGTGCCACTTGACTGTTCACTATGGAACAGCTCAAAGGGTGGTTTTGGATACAGTGACTAGATATGCGTGGAATTGCCAAATCATTGTTCCAATCAGGAGTCCACAAACTGTTATAGTCACCAGATTTCTTTCATTGTACTCAGTTCTTTTCCATCGATCAATTCAATCAGTCACAATGTCAAAGAAACCTGATGTAGACAGGGACACAATGAGGCATATTCGTGATAAGAACAATCAGCGCTGGCCTTTTCACAGATCTTTGGGCGAAGCTTCAAATTGGCTCCCCAAGAAGTCAAGAAGAACTGTAGCACAAGGAGCAGAGCAAATAGCAGAGCAAAACAGCGTATCTCCAGCAAAAAGCGGTGCCGCTTACAAATCAAAACCAACAGCAAAAATTTGATATCAATCACTCCATCATGGGTCCTGTTGGAACAACTTCTGCTACTCCAATTGGCAGAGGAGCAAGGAAAGAACACAAGAACCAAGGCAGTGCATACGAAGCTTACAAGAGACGATGTGTTGAGTGTGTTGTTGGTACACCAATAAGACTTGTTCATCAAATGCCAAATTAATCATTTGAGCTTGATAAGAGGAATTGTGATCTATGATGTCATCGATGAGTCATTTGAATGTGCTGTGACTGTAAAATGATTCTTTGCTTTGAGGACAGCGATCGTACTAAACTCTTAAGAGACAAGCTTCAATCTGATGAAGGTGATAAGATTTGTGGCATGGCTCCTGAATTTCAATCCCTCCAAAGAGGCAATGCACCAACACATTATACATGAATGGGAGTATTGAAAGGCAACATGGCTTATACAACAATGTCATGTTTTCACTACTGTCATCCGGAGTACTTCAATGGCAATGACGATAGAAAAAGTGAAGCTGAAACTCGTGATGATCCTTTATCGGCATTGGTGTCATCTAATTCACGTAGTCCACTTGCTGGGTAGAGAAGTATCTTTGGTCAATGTTTGTCTTGTTGGTAATGATGTATATTCCATGCTTTGCGGTTGGTACCATGCTAAGTTTTTATTAATGAGAACACCAATAGTAAAATGATCAACTTGTATAATTGAAATGAAGCCTGTTTTCACATAAAGAATAGCCAAGGATATGACGGCTTGTTAAGATTAAATCCCCACCTATAACCGCCAGTGGCATCTCTTCCAAGCCACAATTGATGAAAGCTTCCAAAATAGAAGCAGGTGTTTGAGGTCATTATTGACATTTATCATCACGACGATGCAATTATGCCACAACTTTTATGAGCTATAAAGTTATTATTATTGTAACACTCTAAAGTAATGAGCAAAAGTGGGTTCTCATGGTAACTCTTTTTGATATTTAAATATGTAGTGGTTTGTTAGTGCAATGACTAGACGCAAGATTGATTGGCCCTCAGATTCAAATGATATTTTTCTTTATCTCAGTCCTCGATCCATCAACACCCCAATCAGGAAGCGTATGATTCAAATCAAAATGCGTTCAACAAGTTAGCGGCATATCTTTGTTAACTATGACCCATGAATTATTCACATTACTAGTTGGCACCCATTGCCCCGCTTCAAATGCTTCCCTCTGAAAAAACAATGGATTACATTGAATTGGGCTGTTGGGACAGTTCGCTTGGAAGGGGCAAAGTTGCTTTGTGTTAGATTCGCAAAATGCTTCCGCATCATCATATGTTGTTCCTCCCCATCAATCTGCAGTACTAAACCAAGATGGGTCAAATTCTTCTCGAGTTGCTTCCAATTTTGGATCAGCAGGTAGTGAAACATCATGCTTGTCAACAACACTATTGGTACTACTAGTATCTCCTATTTGCATTGCACTTCTTGTCACCCAACAACACATGATGTACGTTGTCATTTCTACGTTTCCTTCCAATCCACTAAAACCCCAAGCTGATGTCCTGCCATCCCCAAGAATCATATCAGAATAGCGCTTGCAGCACTCTCCATTTGGACCCACCTGCACCCAGTCATTAGTCATTAGCCATATCGATTATTGGTATTGGTGCCCAAGAGTATCCATCATCCAGAGTCCCTTCAAGCAATTTGTTGTGCACAGCTGTTCAGTAGGCTGAATAGGGGCAGATGATGTAGTTGTCATGAGAGTCACAGAATTCAGCAGCTTCGCTGTAAGTTTGCCATGTCCATCTAGTTGATCTATCAAAGGTTACAGGAAAATAATCCTGCCAAATGGATTGGTAAATATTGCTATACAATAATTCTTGGTCTTGGGCTTTTGTGTTTACTGTTGAAGAGCTATCAGAATCACAGCAGAGAACATGCTGCTTTGAATGGGAAGTGGATATATCTCCTACCATTTCCCATGCACTGGTCCCTCTCTCATCCTCTAGTGGTTGTATGAGATACCTCTGCATTACCTTTTGCCTCTTGGCAAGTCTTGGTTTGTTGCTGGCATTCTGCTTTATAGCTGTGGTGTGCTTGATCAAGTGATTTCACGCGCGTCAGTCTCCATTCCCTGGTGGATGAGTGGATAATTTTGGTGTTAAAATCAACCAGGAACCAGTGATGATAGTCGAGGGTTTTGTTTTGAGTATCCAAGAACCATTGTAATTGGTGAATGATTGATGATTCCTCAGCAGTTGTTGTAGCATAATTCTTTGTTTTGTGGAAAATTGAATTCCAGCAGTGCCATGTGGGTGCACATAATTTATCCCATACATAGTAAGCAATAATAAATAATCACCAAGAGACATTGTTGTGGATATTCAGCATGTGGATTTGCTTTGATGACATCTTGCCACTTTGTTGAGATAAAGCCAGCAAAGAGACAGGTTTTGCCAATGCAGAGTTGGGATTGTGTGGCAGTATAAATGGATGCATGGACATCCTCATCCTCATCATCAATTGGGTACATGTACGGAGATGAGTGGTTTGTCAAGTAATCTGCAGTACATCATGTAGTACATAGATGAGAGCACCTTTGCCTTTGCTATGTCCATCATAAAGTATTGCCGCCACTCCATCACCATCAGCTTGCACTTTCTGGAGCCAAGGGTGTTCACATTGTAGTAAATGATCAAACATTCCATCAATTTGTCGGCATCTGAGACATGCATCTATGATAGCGCTGTGATGTATCCAATATCTGAGGCAAAATAATACACTTATCATTTATCACCAACATGCTCACCTTACTTGACTAAAGCATTGTCTGAAGTATAGCGCCACAAATAAAAAGTACTTTTATCCTGTTGCTACTTTCTGGTCTAGCTACTTCCCAGCAGTGAAATGACAGACTGCTGAATTTCAAATTCATTCTCTCAAACAAAATGCAACAACCAGCACAACTAAATGTTTGATGACTTGATCAAACATGAATTTACACTTGCAACTATCAAATACTGTGGGCCGCTTTGTTTTTATAAAGCACCCAATCTCAAAGTTATCTCCAAGGTGAGGAATTCTGCGAGGAGCATGTGGACCCAGGGTCTGAAACATTGACCATTGTGTGGAGGATCCCAAGAATGCAACAATCAAATGTATCATTGAATGAGCAAACTTTAGAAACGGGCTATTTGATCTTTGATCTCGTGGCTCTTTTGACACTTTGAAACAACAATCTGCGCGCAAATAAATCTTCTTCCAATCATGAGTCCAACAATGATTACAACCAGCAAATCAACTAGCAATCCAATGACCAAATGTTTTGTAAGCAACATGAATAAAGGCAACAGCATTATGAATCCAATCAAAAATGTGACTCTAACGAAAAAGGATTCCTAAACTCCCAAGTTTATAACCAATAAAATCAGCCGTGCACTCTTGCCTCCGTATATCCATCTAGTTGGAATGCAAGCTAACTGGGCATGATAAAGTGTGACAAGCTACCAACTAGTTTGCCATGTATTTTGACTCACAACTGGGTGCATGATAACTGAACACCTTCGTACAAGGTAGAACCGTCATTAGTAATAACTTGTATTGGCGATAATTGTTTTATCCGCTCACCCCTGCTCACGGCAAAAAAAAATAGCAACAATAATATATTTATAATTCAAGTCTTCTATTATCAGAAGGACAACATTAATTATTTGGCACATTTTACAATCTTGATTTTTTTTGACAGAAACCAAGAAATCTCATCACACAAGCTCAGCCCATATTCAGGCAGACAGGAAGAGAGTGAGTTAAAGAAAATAGAATTATCATACAAATTGCAAGATGCGTGTAACTCTAAGTAAAGGAAATCATTGTCACTCGTTTCTTTCCATCATCTGTAGACCGCATCACTACTGCAGAAGCATCTGAATCTGCTGTAACATTATCTGTTGCCACGGAACAGCTGTCTGCAATCTCCTTTGTAATCATTTCATTTAATGCAACCAGCTTTGCACTTGATTGCCTTTTAATTTGTTTGTCAAGCGGACGCAATGATGCACGAGCAGGAGATGGCTCACTGCTCATACTTGCATCTGCGTGGGTTGGACTCAGTGGAGTTCTTGGTTTTACTTTTGACTGCTTCGGCGTTTCCTTCTTCTTCATCAGACCATTGAGCACAGGTGGTTTCTTAGACTTCGCATTTTCTACTGACAATTTCTTAATACTGGTTCCAGACGATACATTGCTATCTTTTTTTGTGGTGGTTAGCGCATTTTTTGATTTTGACTGTGTTTCCTTTGTATTCGAAGTTGCAATTGCTTGTGTTTTCGGGATAGCAGACTTCTTATTGATGGCTTGTTTTGGTTGGCTTTTCTTCTGAGGAGCTACCATTGATTTATGATTGGATGGTTTTGATTCACTCTTCTTTTTCATAAACACATTCAGTGCTGGTGGTTTCCATGACATAGTCCGGTCTGTCGTTGACATTTTGTTATCACTAGTGCTTGCTTTTGCATCGATTTTCGTTGGCTGGGTTAATGTCTTCTTCTCTGCCATCAACTTGGCATTGAGTTCTGGTTTAAAATTTGGCCTTACATTCGTAGATATAGCTGCCACCTTTTTCTTAGGCTCAGACTTGTGAGTAGACTTCACGTTGGGTTGTGGATTAGAGCTGTCCATCTTGCGTTTGAACAAAAACAATGTGGTTGCACCATCTGGAATCTTTCCACGGATGGTTTTGGCCCATTGGCCAACAGCACCAGTAGCAGTTGTTGTCCTTGTGTGTTTCAAAGAAGCCTCTACGGATTTCTTATGAATAATGCTATCATCGCCAAGCTCCGGTGGACGTGTCCATGTGGTTGTTATCCCATTGGAATAATATTTCTTTCCCGTCATAGCATCAACATACTCTCGCCATGGTCGAGAATCATCACCTGATTGAACATGTCCTAAGGAAGACTTGTCACTAGTCGATGATCTTTCGCGTGCCATTTGCTCCAATAATCGATTTCGTGCACTGATTGTGGAGGTCTGGTTACTTGCATTTTGAGTGGCAATACTCATTTCACGTTTAAGATCAGATGCTGTGGGGATGGATGATGTACTACTGGTGTTGCTGGACTTTCCTTGTTTAGCAGTATTGGCAATGTTGCAAATGATGGGTGTTTCCAATATATTGAATGGAGTTTCTTCTCCAGCATCACTTTGTGTAACACATGACTTGGCAGTGGGGGAGTCACTCCTCACGTTACTTTGTTCTTTCGCCACCAAGGCAATGTTAGCCAGATTCTCGTTCGTTACCAAAGATTGTTCGGGCTGGACTTCCACAGCATCGTCATGGTCTTCTTGAAAGGATGTGTTTTCTGCATACTGCAGATGAGCAAGAACGGTGGCGCTATTAACACTTTCCTCTTCATTTGCCACGGGTTCCTTAGCATTTGTTCTCAATTCATTATGTGACTGTTCGCGGGACTTGCCGACCAAGTCGTTACTTCTTCCTTTCCCATTAGTCGATGCAGTTTGTTTATCACCCACAGAACTCAATTTCTCCAACCTTTGCTTCAAATAGAGTGGACTTGGTGTCGCTTCTGATGCAGCAGAATTCGACTTTTTACGGTATGATTCTTTCTTCTTCGTTATTTGTACACTGTCACCCATTCCACTCGAAATTGAGTCAGTAGTTGTCAACGTATCTCCTCTATAATAGAATAGATAACTATGCCGGTTTTTGAATGATGATGCTGCTGCTGTATTCGACCCACTATTCCAATCAATGTGTTCGTCGACCAAATCGTCATCTGAATTATTGAACCATGCACCACATGGACTGCAACACCCTTCCGCCAAAACGGCAATGGTATCATCATCGTCGTCAATTTGCATCTCCATCATTACTTGCTTTGCCCTCTCTTTGTCGTAGGTATAAAAAGTTCCATCATCATTAGAGTGATTTTCCGTGTCAGACCCATCACCATCATTGGTATAGTAACTAGAATAATTGGTATGATTCGTGTACATTGTCCCATCCCCATTCGAAAACATTGTCTCATCTCCCGAAAACACTGTAGTTTCACCATTGGTACCACTGAAAAATGTACTATTCTCATTCAAATCCTCGTAATAATCATCCTCCTCCTCCTCCTCCCCCTCCTGCAAAGAAGCAGACGACCCTGTCTCATCCAAGGCACGCTTAATCTCGGACAATAGATTCGTTTGTTCTTCCACAGACAGGTTGGAATTTCCCAAGAATTTTTGAGCCGCGTGCGAAATTTCTTTTTGGCGCTTTGCATCCTTGATGGCTTGACGGGCTTTTTTGGATAATTTAATTGGAGGCGAATGATGGCCTACATGGGTAGGAGGTGGTGGGAGGCATTCAGATGGTGTTTTGTAGGTGGTTGTGCGCGTATCGCAAAATGTGGCCTTGCAGCTTTCAACACTTGCTTCTTCGTCGTCATCGTCGTCATTTTTCTTTGCGGCTACTTCCTCGTTTGTTTCGTTTGCTTCGCCTCCTTTGTTGACTTTTGATTTATCGTCGACTTTTCCAGGTGTCGATTCTGCCTTGTTTTTTGCCGCAACTTCTTTCTTGGGTTGATGTAATTGTGACTGCAGCGGCAGTGGTGGATTTTGAGCACTCACTTCTAGCTCTTGTTCTTCAGAATAAACTCGAGTACTCGGAATTCGTTTCACTGACGGCAATCCACTACCACTACCATTGTTACTACTAGAAGTAGTAGCGACCAAACTAATGGGAGTCTCGCGTCCTAAAACCACGCCTTGTTCCCACTGAGCAAGATCGTCGTAGGCCATGACGGAAGATTTTATTGGCAGGGTGACGTTGTCGTTGGCGTTGCTGTCCGGGAGCTCGGTACGCACACTGATGGACGTGCTACCCGTATTTTGGGTGTTGCTCGTGCTTGATCGCATAAGGGATGCGTCGACAATTATTTATTCACTTTGTGTTTCCTCAAACTGCACGATTGAAAAAAGTGGACACACAATTATTTTTGATTATCAAAATAATGGCGTTGAAATCAACAGCAGAGTTTGACAGAACTGCGCCCGTACAGGAGCTCCTCTTTCTTTAGTAGATCAAAGAGTTGTTTTTGTTAAGAAAACAGAATGCAATTGAAACCCGGACGGGACGGTCAAAATGGCGTGGTTGTGAGATGGAACGGTAGTCTCGACCGTATTGCACTGGCGGTAAGTCTCACTTTTCGCTGTATTGGAAAAGGTGGTGGTAGCTGGTAAATGTTGGCAAGGCCCGTGCTAGGAGTGGTTGTCAACGGATATTATTTTGGGACAACTCCTATTATTTATTATTGCACTAATAAAAACTGCTTCTGGGCGCCATCGTCAAGTAAGAGGAGGAGGTTTCTTTCAATAGAAAGAATTTTTCTTCGTCACAACATAACATGATGTTTCATGCATTTTTCTTTCAACAGACAACACAACACCACAAAAAACTACTCTAAACACAAACAACTCCCTCCAAAAAGAATATTATTATGTCGGGGGTAAAACATTTTCATGCGAAGACGGAAAAGGGCAATAGATAATATGAGTAAAAATGCTTCAGAATGCAAGAAAATGGGCCTTTCAAGAGTTGTGGTGGTACTCATTTATTTAAGCCTTTTCTGTCCGACCATTGATTTTAAAGTACCCCTCGATCTCGAGAGAGTGTCAGGCAGGAGAAGCGCGCACGAAAGAACTCTGTAGTAGTAGGGTGTAGGAGTAGTATTTTTGTATGTACTCTAGTAGTATTTTGTAGGTAGACTTGAAATGCAGTCAGATCTGATTTCTCTGCTTTGAAGGAAGTATCATCTGGCAGTTTACTCGTTACT